>PVJO010006602.1:0-88330 GCA_004026905.1 Hystrix cristata | reverse complement strand
AGCTGGCGATCAGCCCATACTGAGCCCTGGGTGAACTCTGCCTGCTGCCACCTAGGTACCCTCTCACTGGGGATGAGGAACCCAGATCTGTTACTCAGCTCTGGCAGTGCTGGTGGGCAAAGCGTGCAGAATGTCTGCTAACAACTTCTCCACCCAATCTGCAGAAACGATCACTCGTGAAGTATTCGCATCACTAAGTTTGTGTGGGGTGCGTGGGTGGGTGGGTGTGTGCCTGTGTGCGTGCATACATGTGACAACTGAATCCTGGGGCTGCTGCCATGTGTTTAAAGAGCAACATAGCTGGAGTTAGGGGTCCTCAGTATGAGTACTCTCTCTGCTACTCACTAATTACATGACCTGGAGTGATTCATTTCATTTTTGTTACCGTGATTACCACCATATGTAAAAGAAGCCCTTAGTATCTCCCTCCTGGACATGTTCAGTGATTGAGTGAGATTATTTATATGAGAAAACTTAAAAATGTACAAAATTTGTTCTTAATCTACAGGGTCAGTCCCAAACAAAGGATTTTTTTTTAACTCCTCCAACACACTCCACATCATCTTGGAATTAGAAGGCTATTTGATGGCAAATCATGTTCTTCTTCTCTACACGCCCAGTATTCACATGGTAATTAAGATAAAGTATGAGTCTGATACAAGTTTACCAAGTGAACATAAAAGCAAACAATGAATCAGTGAGCAGTTAAGTCACTAGGGCAGAGATCGGTGATGTGCTTGTCCTGAAATTGTGATTTGGCAGCTTGGTTTGACCCAGGCCTGAAAACACAGATAGGACATGGCTAAGTGGAGATGAAAAAGTAGGCAAGAAATGCACAATACTGAGTCAAGCGTTCATATTAAATCACATTTTTATATAGCAGAGTACTTACATGTGACAGGAACCATGAAAAAGAATATTTTTCTTTATTTAATAACAATTAAATACCAACCCAAGATCAACTTCATTAAAACAAACTGCAAGTCTGAAAAAGGCAAATTGCTCATCCCTATTCATCCAGATGTGTGTGGGCTCGAGGCTTCCGACTCTGCAGCCATGATGTGGAATTTAGAGGCGCACCAGGGTGACTGTGAAAAGACTCAGATTTAGGGTGATACGCAGCAGAGTCACCCATACTGACATTTTCCCTGCTCCAGTAACTGATTCCCTGAAGCTGAGCTGCTCACACGCCCTCAGTCTGAGTTTACTGAGAACAGAGCCTGGCAGTAATGTGTACCACAGCCCCACCACAAAGGTAGTCTGGAATTCTGACGGGACCCGCAGTCTCCTTTTTTGGGAACACACTTGCCACTGAGTGGGTCCCTCAGACCCGGTCCACCATGTCCTAGCTGCCGTCTGGTCTCCTCCTCCTGCGGTTCCTAACGTACTCTGTGACCACATCAGGTCCCTAGAAAGACAGGACGTTTTACAGCTCTTCTCTAGAGCAATTTACTATAACTTTATGGCCCAAAAGAAAGGCCTCTATTCTCTAAATGGAGCTTGTTCACTAAAGCCTCAAGTGAGTTGATTCAGTAGTTCGATACATAAATATCCCTTTTTAAAGAAACCAAGTCCTATAAATTAAATATCAGGTGTTCTCACCTGACTCACATCTGAGCTCCTTCACCATTAAATCACAAAGAACTTTTAGACGGCCCTTGATTTTTTTCCCCCCAACTGTCTCCTGGAAACAAAAATAAAATTTTATCTCTGTTCTCACCTCTGCATGCATAAGTTTGCCCCTTGGATCCTGAATCCCCAGAGCAAACACATGATCTTTGAGCCAGCATGGGGCAACGTTGCCCCTGACTGCAAGCACTTATCCCTGTGACCCAAACCTGATAGCTTCATGGTGGGCCCAAGAGAATCAAGTTGCCAGCCGTGATAATCAAGCTCTGCTACGCTAAATGCAAATCTTCAAGTCATCTTACTAAAGTGGAGAACAGGAGAAGGTAACAGTGGCAGCTAAGGAAAAGCATGGTATTGATCCATTCATGTAAAAGCCAGGCTAATTTCCTTGCCCCGATCAAATTCCAAACACAGCATTTGTACTCTTTCATTGCTTATCCTCTACCTGTAAGATGCACACTCTAAAGCATGTTTTTTCAGTTTCTTCATTCACTCAACAAACATCATTTGAGCACCTACTCTATATGAGGCGCTGTTCTAGGCAGAAGGCAGAAAGAGCCCTGCCCTCATACCACTTGTGCTCTAGAAGGGGACAACAGATAACGCACAGATAAATAGCAGGTAAGATTAATCCAGATCATAGTGAATTTCTAATCACTGACACAGAGAATGTGATAGGGAAATTATGAAAAGAAAGGAGAAACCTGAACCCTGCTCGCTCTGTACCTCCTCGCCCAAGATGGGTCAGGGTTAGGGACAACCAACCAGCCCCCAGGGAATCAAAGGTTTGACCCTGACTGAATGAGAAGTAGCAATCTCACACTACAGAGACCTTTCAGCAGCAGGATACTCTGAGAGCTTGGGAGTTGGGGTTTTCCCCCGGTCCCCCTTTCAGAGGCACTTCACAGAGGGCTCTGAGATGGGAGGTGACCAGCCTGGGGACATACTGTGTGAAATCTGAAGGGTGAAGATGGGATTCCAGGAGTCTTGCTTCCGTGCAGTGGCTTGCCCACAGTTCAGTGAAGAGCTGTGTTTGGAATCACCTGGAAAGCTTTAAAACTATCTGACATCTGAGTCCCAAAGGCTCTCATTTAATCAGGCTAGGGTGCAGCCAAAGAATCTGAAGTTTCAAAATCCCCCTGGGTTTCTCAAATGAGCACCTAAGGATACAAACCAGGGGTTCAGTGTGCCTAATAAAATCACTTCTAGCACTTCTTCAAAATGTAGCTTCCTCAGACCGCAGGTGGGATATGTAGGCTCAGGCTGAGGCTTGGGAGTGTACCTACTTTCGACAAGCATAAGTTCCCAATACACGGCCCAGCTACTTACAAACTACTTGAAAGGCTCAATTACATCAAGGGGCAGAAATTGAATTATTTTTTAATACCATCTTTATAGAGGAAAGGAAAATCTAGGTCAGCCTACAACCTAAAGAGTACCCACTGGCCCACAGAGAATTCCATTAGTGCAAGGCCCAAAAGGTTCTGCACTTGATTCCTAAGTTAAATATTTAAGTTACCTTTGTTTAAAAGCTAAATTTTTGAGTAGCCCTAAATATGATATAACAAGTTGATACTGAAACAGTTTTAAAGCTTTCACCTAGCCTTATGCATAAGTGGCCCACTGTGTACGACTGCTCCCAGATTCTCAAGGAAAGGGGGATCTCTTGGCAGCACTGTCAATCTGGGTTCGCTCAGTGCACTTGCCTAGGAAGGCAGATAGGCCTCGGCTCCTGCCTTCAAAAGGCAGTGCTGTGGTTAAGGAGAAAATCTCAATTTCAAAGTAATTGTGGAAATAATCCTCTTGGTGCAAAATACGTTCAAAGAGATCTTCAAACAGAAATGATGCTGAATGTCTCCAGCTAACAAGAGGTACGATTTGGTGTAAAGCAATTGGTGAAATCTGCCTCTCTATTTCCCCGTAATATGATAAATGTAAGGAGAAGTGAATTTGTCTTGGTATTCCACAATGTGATAAATGACAGGAAGTGCAATTGTGTAACACCAATAGCACGAGAAAATTGCATATCTCCAAATGAAATGTTTCTTTCAATCACATAATCTAGTGCCTGGCGGGGCATTTGAGATACTACCTAAATTGCAGCTAATTTTCTGTAGCGACTTTCTGCACCTTGCTCTGCCGCACTGGCAAAAGGTAGGCAGAAACGAAAGTCATTAATTGCACAAAAAGGAGTCTCTGTGGCCTTGCTTGCTTTCCTGACACTTCTCCATGCCATAAATTCAGCATGCTGCACACGTTTATGGCCATGGATGTTGTGTGGCCCTTGTCAGGCAGATACTGTAGGGGAATCTTGATCACCATGGAGACTGTAGCTGGGGTTTAGGATGCTTGTTATCCAGAGGGAGAATGAGAAGAGACAGTGGCACAGCTGGAAATTCTGGGCTTTGGATCAAAACTTCCGAACAGGACCTCTACTCCTTACTAATTTTAAAATACAGAGATCTTCTCCTATGAGGTAGGGGAGCTTTCTGGCTATACTTACACCTAGCAGGAAAATATTACACTAGGAAGTGCATCACAAAACTTCTTTAATGCTTTGATTGAAAGAAGCAAAAATCAGCTTGAGTTGGCTTGGGCATGAATGGGAACTTATTACAGAATATAATAATGTCTCAGAAGTCCCCAAGTCAAAGATGCAGCAAAGTATCCATAACCTACAAAGCAGTTGTTCATCATTTTTATTCACTGACTCTTTTTACACATGTGTTCTTTATTTCTACAAGCCCAAAATTTTCAAGATACTTAGTGAGTAAGGTGACTAGGAGAGGATGGCTGTCCTAAGTTGGACTTAAAGTTAAAATGTCAAAAAATGGAGACTGATTCTCTAAGGCCCGTCTCCAGATTCCCAGGGAGGGAATTCTAAATGGCTCAGTTCAATCCAGTGCTCACCACTGATCCAACCCCATATTCTCAAGTAGGTAGTAAGTCGTATTACACAAAAGTGACTGCAAGGACCCATTCCAAGAACTGGGGAGTTGGGATGAATAGTCAAGGGGGATCATTTTAAGCTGGAGAAGTACCCTCCTAAGGATATATTACATAATTATTATGCTGTCTGGGTCTCATAGTCACCGTCCAAGGGAGAAAGCGCAGTTGTTGTGTTCATTTGATAAATAAAGATATGAAGCTCAAAAAAGGCACACAGGTAGTAAACATTAAAGCCATAGCTGGACTCTCACTCTTCTGCCTCCAAATGCTGTACAGAAAGCAACAAACAGAGCCACATTCTCCTATCTGTTGCCTTACATTTCATTTTGTTTACTGTGCTTTTATCCTGTCCAAAGATGATCCAAATTCATTCATTTAATGAATACACAATAAACAAATACTTTGCTCAAGGTATTATGCTTGGCCTTACAAGGGAAACACTTCAAAATGCCTAGAACCTATTACATTAGACATTTAACAAATTCACCTACCAAGAGGCCTGAGACTGCCACACAGCTCCGTGCTCCCTCCAGGAGCAGTGTGGTACCTGGAATATGGCCCAGCATGGGCCACAGCTGAGCTCACTTCTTCCTTCCACATGCCCCTTAGCACTGGTCAATTTCCACAAATTAGAGACTAACTAAAATATGATTTTTAACTTTAGCATTTTCTAGAACCTGGTGGGAGGGTATCTGATGTTAGGAATCCTTTATTAAAGTAGCTGCAATTCAAGGGGAGGAATTACTTGCAATTAATGGAAATGAGTCATAACGTCTATCTTTAAATTGATACCTAGGAAATCTGAAGGCTTGGGGACACATCCAGGCTTCCAATAACTACGACCACAGGTGAGAAAGGAAAATGAGGCCTAACCCTTCCTTTTCCCTTTGGCAGCCACATGGGGGCATGACTCACTAATAGCCATCACACCCCTCCCCCTTGCTGCCCCAAGGGTGAGGGAAGCTATCTGATTCTATGCCACCTCTGTGACTGCTTCTGAAGCGGCCTCCTAGGCCACTGCTTGCTCCTACAACCCGGAGAGGAACTGCCACCGGCTGACAGCCACAACACCCTTCCCTACTCTGGGCCACTCAGGTGCTAATGCCACCTCTCTGAGGGGCTGCTAGAGGACCATGCCTGACAGGACAAAGATCAGAGACAGACTGGGACTTGCCACCTTTATCTTCAAGTCCCCAGAATTATCCCAGATGACTCCTTCCTGCAGCCTCTCTGCCACTACTTCAAAAGTCCCCAAACAGGTACACGAGATGTAGGCTACTTTACATACACAGCCTTCCTCTTCCCTATATAAGCAGCGTTCCCTCACAATCCTTGGTCAGTCCAGAAAGGCCGTCTCCTGTGTACTATGCCCCCATGCCACGACACGAGCCCCCATAAAAGCCTCACTCATTGTCTACTCATGAATTTTATCTTGAGTAGAGTGGAACAAGGAGGTTGTGCTAAGAAAGACCTGGTAGCATTAAGGGCTATTATCTTTGTGTGTGTTAGGCAGCCAGACGGCTGCTGGAGAGCTTCAGAGAGCAGCAGAGCACCAAACAGCCACGACCTGTGAGGACCTGCAGACAGCTTTAAAACAGACCAGAGAGACACTGGAAGCTGCTGAAGGAGCTCCAGAAAGCCACCAACGGTGCTAAGAGCTCCAGCTGCAAGGCTGGGCGTTCCAGATGACAAGGGCAACTGGGAACCACCAAAAGTTGCTAAGACTCAACACTTAAGAGCTGCAATACTGTGAGGTAAGAGGAAGAGCTAAGCTGTAACACAAGGACTGGGAGCCACTGGCATTCAAAGCCCAGTGCGGCCAACTTGCATCTTCTATCTGAATTTAGCAAAAGAATCCCCAGCTGACTGGTGACACAGGAAAGAAACCACTGGGGCTGACTGGAAGAGCCGCGGAGCACTGTGAAAAGGGGGCAGCTTGAATTTTCACAGGATTAAACTGAGACCTAGGGGACAAAGGAACCAGATACAAAGCCAGAGGGAGGGCAGGAAAACAACAAAATGAGCAGATGCAGCTGAGGACTGTTCTCAAGGGCCTGGATGAGATTGGGGCCTGCTCGGTGATCTAATGAGGGAAAGAAGACAGGAAAAGAGGCTCCACCTTTTCTACTTCTCTGTCTCATGGGCTGACTGCTGATGTTTCAGTCTAGTATAACACAGATCGACCCTTGTTTCAACATTGCTCTCCCCAGGGTATCACTTCGTTTTCTTAATAACTATCATATCAATAAACTACCTTAGTAAACATTGTTGAAAAATAACTGCTTTTGGATAACAAGCTCTGGGAAGCATTTGTCTCCATACTCCCCCTACTGTCTGATTATCCAAAAAGGCACTAATCAAATCAACAGTTTCCATGGTTGCAAGGAATCGATTGATCTTTTCTACCACATGTTGAAAACCAGACCTCAGTATACCTGCTCCACGTATAGCCCATACTATGCAGACCCATGCTGAAATATTAGGGCAAGAAAAGTTCTCTTTGAGACAATATTTGAACTTGAAATCAAATATACCTATAAGACTCAAAATGAAGCTGCCCTCATGAAGCATGGCCCAATAGCAAAGCTCTCATTTTGTAGTTTTCCCAAGAAAAGAGAAAACTCTAGGCACTTAACACAGGCTGCAAAGTACACAGCTAAGGAACACCTGGTACCATGAATAAATTGCAAATGTATCTGTTTTCCTTTTTTAAAAAAAAAATGCATTATATGGTGCACTTTCGAATGTGCTGCTAGTAGTGACTGCCTTGCTAAAGACCAACAGTGCTCATTACCAAGCAGTGCAAGAGCCCAAGGGAAAAGACTGAATTGGTTTTTCTAACCATTGACGGTCTCTAGAAAGTCTGCAGTGTTTAGTATTTTAAAATTAAACATCTGGGTGAAAGATCTGTTATTTTATGATTTTTCCTAAAAAATCCAAAAGTCACGTTTAATTTTGTTCTTTCTCCATTTGAGTAACTTTACTTTTGATCACGATAGTTCCATAAACATGGGCCTTCAAAAGGAAAATGTGTCCCATTGGATTATTGATGGTCAGTTCTACCCTCACCCTATAAAATCCCTTCTAGGAAGCAAAACAAACTAGTTATATGGTTTCCATTCCAGCAGTCTGTAGCAGTTGAACATGACTGTGGGTTTATAGTGCTTTCAAAGATTAAAAACAATCCCACTTAAAATGTTCAAATCAAATTCACAAGCAACCTAATGAGCTGTGAATGTAAATGTAAATGCTTTGGTAAGTGAGCACCCATAAAAGAATTATGTGCCCTAAGTAATTACATGCAGATGCCAACTCTCAGAAGTTCAGTTTGGGACGTTTCTCAGCAATGGGGTGTCTTGTGTTTATCCTTTTAGTGTCAGCTCCGGTATTAAGAACAGGCACTTATTTTCTAGAGGAGAGCACAAGATGTAATTTGTTCAATATGTAATCCCCTTCACACCCTGGTTCCTTCCCATACTGGAGGCTTCCACAGATACAGCAGTTTATTTGAGCATACAGAAACCTAACCTCTTAGCATAGTTCCCACAGACTAGGGCAGAATTGAAAATGCACAACACCTACTATTTAATTACCACATGAAGACGATGGTAATAGAGTCCACGCTGGGAAAATTGTGATTTTTATCAGATTTGAAAGCAACAGGCTTTACTGAGTTCCCACCAATTTGCACTGGTGTCCCCTCGGCCCAATCACCAGACACCCAGTCCTCTGCTCTCTTATCAAATGAGCAAGAGCATCTTTGTTTAAACTTCCACGAAAACCCATACTCCCTAATCATCTCTTAGACACATCTGCCACTATCAAGTCTTTTAACTTTAATAAAATAAATCATACTCAATCTAAAAAATGCACCCCTTTGAACAGTCTCTAAGAAGACACTTGTAGATAAAGTGAAAGAGGGGCTTCTCCTTATTCTTTAGGTCAATTTACTTCTCATTCTGCTTCTAAAGGTTAACCAGCCTTGGACTCTTTGCTGACTGCATCAGAATGTATATTGGCTTGCCATTTTCTGGGGAACCGCCTAGCCTTCCAAGTTCAATTGACACCTAGCTACAAGTATGGAAGACCTATTTCTTAGTTACTAAGTTGATTTGAGTTGGTCAAGAGTCACTGGCTCTCCTCTACAGGTTCAGCCCATGCACCTCCCAAACCCTGCCCATTAACTTTCATTTCTCCCCATGAATCTCTTTACTCCAAGAATTTCAGCTTGCAATCACACATATTCCTCAGACCAATTAGCCCATTACTCCATTGGCACTCAACTCTAACTATTCTTTCATGAAAACCTGTTTCTAATGATTCTTTCATGAAAACCTGTTCCTTGGATCCTGCTGCTCTGGAAGCTTTGGGTAGTCACTCAGTATACACACATACAAACACACACACACACATACCCTCACATGGGCAGAAGTTCACTAAAATTATCACAACTGTAGTGAGGAGAGTCCCATCATGCCCCACTATTAGTTCATTTTCTAAAAAAAAAAAAAGTACAACAACTCTTTCTACTCAGAGGAGTAAAAAGTGTGTCAGCGAGCCTCCTAACTATCTGAAAGGTAAGCTAACTTCAGAGACTTTTAAATATTGCTATTCAAATTCTTTAAACATCTCTTTTAAACGTTTTCACCAGTCAGATGTGGTGGTGCACACCTATAATCCTAGCACTCTGGGAGGCAAGGGCAGAAGATTGCAAGTTTGAGCCCAAATTGGGCAATTCAGTGTCTTAGTGAGACTGCCTCAAACTAAGGAAATAAAAAAGGGCTGGAGTACCTCAGTGAGAAGACCCTGCCTTCAATCCCCAGTACTGAAAAGAAACAGTTTTTATCACTGACACAGAGCTTATCCACTCAAAAACCCCTAGTGTCTCCTTTATATAGCATTCCAAATAAAATGCAAATCCTTAAACCTGTAGCATGCAACCAAACCTAATTCCTATCTAATCTGCCTTTTCAATATTCTCTTCTTTCATTCCTCCCCAGCATGAATCCATTAGTCCAATGACTGATTCTACATCCCACAGGGACACCTTTTCTATTTCTTCTTTCATTGAACAAAAATTTATTTCTGCCCCTGCTTATGCCTTTCCACCAGAATGCCTTCTCAAAACCATTCTACCTTCATTCAAAACTCAAGTCTCATTTCCTGTCTAGAACTTTCTTAAATAACCAGTTCAAGATATTCATTCTAATAATGAAAAAAGTAATACCATATTATACCAAGAGTTAGAAGACTAGTACTACATTATACCAAGAGTTAGAAAAATAATGGCCTGAAACCCTAGCTCTGCCATTTGACAGCTATGGAACCAAGGCAGCTCATTTCTCTTCTCCAAACCCAACTTCTCTTAGCTAAAACAATAGGCTTGGAAACACCTCAATGATCCATTTCAATTCTCAACTCAACAGTCATTGACCCTCATCATAAACCGCCAGTTACAAAGTTGCCAGATTTAGCAAATAAAAATACAGAACCCCCATGCAATATATTTAGGACATTTTTATACTAAAAATATATTCGTTGTTTATCTGAAAGTCAAATATACCTGTATGTCCTATATTTCATCTGGCAACATTATACATAGGTCCATGTTATCTAATTACTAATAAATTTAAACTACATAAACTCAGGGAATTTGTTTTGCCCAACCTTGCCCTAAAAGTTTTTGGCATAATGTAATATGCATACCGTGATCTCAAGTTACTTAGGATAAATGGGCACCAACTCCCTCAATATAAAACTGACTCAGTGAACAAAATCTCATAAAATAGTAAACTCCTTACCCTCTTCTCAGATTAAACTTCTCCAAAGACCCAGAATTAAGCTATTTTTTCCAACTTCCTCAGCCCCCCTGCTGCTTCCTTACCTTACACAGATGCCCCATAAAGGAGCCTGTAAAGAAGCTCACCAACCAGTCCACATAAATCCCTTACTGGTTACCCTTCCCTCTGGCCATATATACATGGGGAGAAAAAGCAGTTTCTTTATTTGCTTGTGCTCTGTTTGTTTATGGGACTCTATATATCCAGCTACTGTAAAAATATTCTCCATCCCACTCCCACACTCCTCTCTCCACTTAGTTAAAGGGCATGTCCTATTTCTGCCTCCCATAAAAATGATCATATCTCTCTATGCATATGTATGTGAGGAAGGATAGCATTGTTTTATTCTCTTGGAGGTAGACTCTTTTATTTCTTATAGTTAAGTCCTATAAAGTCATTTTCTACAATGAATTTAAAGAGGAAGTCAGTACTCTGTCAGAGAATTGCAAGTACTGGGTGACGAAGAGAAGGTGGATCAGAAAGAGCCCAAAGCAGGAGTTGGGAGAAAGGAGTCAGCCTTGGCTCAGCCACCACCTCAGTACCTCGGCTTCCTCTTCAGAAAATAAGAAAACCCAGCCTGAGAATCTGTGATGTCCTTTCATCTTTAATGTTCTGTGGTTTTAAGCCAGATTTACATAGGGGCTGACTGAGGATATAAACTCGACTAGAGGAAGTGAGACAAATGCACCATTTACAGCAAATCACTCTGATGTGTAATGAACGCTGCTTCCTCCAGAAGTGTAATGGAAAAGCACCACAGAAGCACCCAAATCATTTATTTTCCTCGGCAATAGCACTGCATAAAGCAGCAGAGTCTAATTGTATATTTACATCTTTCTTCTTTTGATCCAAGCCTGAGGTGTGGCAATTAAAAAGAAACAGACAGACATAAGAGAAACAGAGTGGGACAGAAAAGCAAATAAACTCAGTTACCTAGTGGTAGCCCTTGACATTTCCCTGAAATTCTCCATTTTATAGTATGTCATTTGGCTTCCTAGACATGCATTCTTCCAAGACTTAACTTCCCTGCAACCCAACATGTACCTGTCTCAGGAAAGAAATATCAGGCCACAGCACACACATAATTTGAAAAGTGTTCATTGAAAAATGCTTATCAAACTCAGCATGGTAGCACATGCTATAATCCCAGCACTCTGAAAGGTTGAGGCAGGAGGATTGCAAGTTCAAGCCTAGTCCGGGCAACTTAGTCACTTAGTGAGGTCCTATGTCAAAATAAAAAACAAAAAGGGCTGGGGATGTAGCTATGTACAATGGCCCTGGGTTCAATTCCCGGTACCTCCACAAGACAAAATGTGCTTATTGAAATTTTCTCTAGCCATAGTAAGGGAGAGAATTTTAAACATTAAGTGGAAGACATTGTGCTACATTCAAAAACCAACAACAAATCACTCAAGTACACACTTAGATTGAGAGCACCTGTAATCAAAATAACTGCACAAATACTGGAAAATTCAACTTACTATCCAGATATCAGATCTAATCAACTCAAAACTTCTAGCTAGTTGAACATACAAACGTAGTACAAAATATTTTCCACTTCTTACTTGCATTTCTCTGAGAGAAGACACATTAATGGAAACAGCATTTGGCAAACTCTCACAAATATCAGCGTTTTCAAACAAGCATTTTATGAAGTGAGAATCAATAGTTTCTCACAGCTCTCCAGAGAAGCTGTATGTCATCATCAACTAAATATCTACCATTATTGTTTTCCCCATTGAGCATTTGGTAAAATACATTCAATTCTCTTGCAACTATAATGACATAATTAAATGACAGACAGGGACCTCTGGGAGTCCTACCATCCATCCCTTGCCCTCAGGCAAGTCCACACTTGAGCTACTGCAAAAATGGCAGGCTCAGATCCTAGCCTAAAATATCCCGTGAGAAAGAAACACACATTCTCACAAATACCCACATGAAAGTACTACGTGGACTCCAAGGGTCCTCTGCATGGCTAAATTTCTTGGTATAAAACAGTTGAGTGTATATTCTGGAATTCCATTTATAGCCAAGGACCACCTGAACTTGCATTTCCATGTGTTCTTTACATGTCAATAGGTATTCAGCCTAAGAATAGTTTTATGGATAAATAGGTTTAGGAAACTATTTAAGACAAATAAAATATTTCTTTCAACTATGGGAACTTATGTCATTTATATCACCATAGATTCCCCCTTTTATCTGCAACACTATTAAAGTTCTTGTGTGTTCTCGCCCAGCAGTCTTTATTGCCTTATCATCATCACTAGTGTCTCTGCTTTACCCAGTTCTCGTACAAATTCAAATCTCATATCAAGTGTGGCTCTTCTAGGAAAGCCTTCCCTACACCCCCACAGCAAAACCTGGAACACCAGATCCCATGGGCCACATCCATCCCCCCTCCTAATGCATAGAGCACGCATGCTAAGAAAGATTTTTATGTGTTTGAAAAAAATCAAATGCAGAATAATACTGTGACATATAAAAATACACGATTCATATCTCAGTGTCGGTAAGTTTTATTGGAACCAGGCCATGATAACTTATTCATATAGGTTTTCCATGAACTCCTTTCACACAACAGAGTTGCCTCATTAGACCAAATACCATTTGGCCTTAAAAGCCAAAAATACTATCTGGCGTCTTAGTGAAAAAAAAAAAATTTACCAATTTCTGTCCTTGACTATATGCTCTCATAGCACTGTAAACTTTCCTTTTATGAAACTTATCTCACATGTAAATGTCACACTTAATTGTCTTGTGCCTTCATTAATAGCTGTTTCCTCACTTAGTCAGTTCCATTGTGACAGAGCCCATGTCAGGTTTTTCTCATCATTTTATCCCCAAATAACATAGTATCTGATACACCGGCGATCTTAACGACATATGTATTAATGAATACGTATCTCCTGAAACTGAGCCTCCACAAACATGACTAGGAAGTGCCACCCCTCTTACATATCCTCTAGCTGTCAGACAGAGTAAAGACGGACAAGACTGCAGAGCATGTCACCAAAATTATGTTACAAAAGATGTCTAAAATAGCATTGGGGGGCTGTGTTGTCTCAAACCTGCTTCATCCTGAGAAACTAGGATGGAGTTGAAGGAACTACAGCCATTAGAGACATAGAAATATCCTCCAGAATCAAGAAAGGAAATGCCCAGAATTTCAAGTGGGATTGACACTATCTGGGAAAGCCAGGCCCCTGGGGAGAAAAGTAGAATGTATATAAGAAAAGAAGAAAGAGAGATGAGTAAGATGAATGTATAAGGACTAAAAGAGACTCTGAAAAAAAACAGACGCCTCCTTCTTCTGGAAACCACAAGTATCTGTGATTGCTCATTGGTAAAACTGTTCCTTTTGGTAAAGGCCTGTATCACAGCACATCTAGACATAGCAGTCCTAAAGGACAGCTATGTGATTTCCTTCACAGTCTGGAACTGCCCTCTGACTTCCTTCCTATTTTGATCCTAATTACTACTCTTCTCATCAGACACTATTTATGAGGTTTAAAGCACGGATTTAAGCATCACTAAGAGCTTGGAGACATGTGTCAGCAAGATGCTGTTTCCCTGAGTTTCAGTCCAGCTGCATTCAATATTTCTGCTGGCCTGCCTTCCTGATTATAAATGAGAAGACAGACCTTTCAAGGAAGAACAGAGTAAAACCACCAGACCTTTCCTGGTTTAAAAAAAAAAAACAAAAAAAAAACTGTGTTCTCCTCTCTTCTTTCATCAACAGAGAACGATTCTCTTCATTGATTTGCTATTAAACAAAACTTTCATGAGTTACCACTATGTTACAGACCCTATTGAACAAAATCATCCCTTATGGAGCTCACAATGAAGTAGAGAAAAGAAACATTAAATTAGATAATCACACAAATAATATTTCCAAACTGAGAGGGACTTTGAGGGAAGGCTAGAGGACACTGTGAGTGGGTATAACACAGAAAATGGCTTGATTGGGAGGGTACCTAAAAGTCAGGTTGCCTAAAAATGTAACATTTAAGTAGAGATCCAAAGAAAGAGACCATTTTTCCAAGCATCTGACCATAAAACAAAAATAGTCTTGAGCCTGAACTACCATAGGATTTCTACCTAGAAATACTTGATCTTTAAGGTGTTTTACACCTACTATACACCAAGAGTAAAGGCAACCACTGAAGTAGAATATCAACAATGCTCCAAATTGCTAATATTGAGAATTAGGTTCTCTCTGACATGATGTGATAGCCATAAGTGACTGGCAGAAATTTCCCAGTCTTCCTACAAACTTACCTAGGGTCTTTATGATTAAATAGAAAAATTAAGAAAGAAAGAGGTAAAGTTTCAGAGGTTGTAATGACATTCTTCATTCCCAAAAAAATTGCAGAAATGAACTATTTACTTCAGATCAATTTATCTGGTCCCTAAATTAAGGAAATCAGTTGGTGGATTAGGTACTTCCTCCTCACATAAGGTTTGACCAAGCAAAGAGGCATTCAGTTGGTTTATGTGGAACTCCATCCATGCTTAGAGCCCATATCTGAGAGTTAAGGGGTGTGTTTTGAGAGAGAAATTTAAATAAATTTCTTTAAAATTAACAGAATAGAATGGAGAAAATCCTAAGAGATCAGGGAGAACAAGGCTCCCAATTCCAGTCTCTAAGAACTAAGGAGGCTATGCGCTTGGTGCTGGGTTGTATCCGTGGAAGGAGAAAAATAAGTGCCAGTTTTCAAGGAATTTAATCTAGTTGAGGAAATATAACACAAAGATGCAGACAGAGACAACAAGGGGAGAAAGAGAAAGACGAGGAGAGAGAGATTAATACAGCTAGGGTATGGATCAGATATAAATCATAAATACCATAGAAAATCACAGCAAAGTACTAGAATACTCAGAAAAGACTCCATGATAATATTTAACTTTTACTGGTCATTTATTACATGTACACCAATAACGGCTAACATTTACTAATTATTAATTCATGCTTTAGACATTATGCTAAGTGTTGAACACGTTATCTTATGGAGATGATGAAAAAGGCACTTGTGAAAGATGAAGAAATTAAGGCAAGAAAAATCAAGAAATTTGGTCAAGGTTTCCCAGCCAGCATATGACAGAGTGAAGAGAGAAACCTGAAGTCTATTTTTAACACACAATAATCTCTCCATATCTATAGAATCCAGTGGAAGAGATTAAAAGGTTTTCATGACTCTCAAGACAAGTAAACCTTCTTCATCTCATTTATCACTGTAACTGTTATAAATAAAGATACTGTCAGAGCAAAACAAGGATTCAACCCAAGCTACCTGACACCAAAGCCTGTGCTTTTAGTTTTCATGTTATACTGTCTTTACTGGGACAGAAAACAATTAATACTTAAATAATTGGAAGATACAAGGAAGACATTATCTGTTCACTCATTCAACACTCTGTCAGGAACCACTCACAGTGCTAGAGATACATTTGAATAAGTCTATCTTATAGTTCCTTTTTGCATGGGTCTTATATTATGCTAAGGGCAACAGAAAGTGAATATAAATAAATACAACTAAATTACATAAATCAGTAAATGACATCTTAGTACATAATGTGTCCTAGAAGATAAATAAAGCTGGATAAAGGAATGATAAGGAGAGTCAGGGGTAAAGACACAATTGTGCCATTTTAAACAATGTAGTGACAGAAAGCCTTAATAACAAGGAGAAACAACTACTAGACCATGAAAGGAAGAGAGAAAGTTCAGTGAATATGGCAGTCATTCCAGGCAAGACTACCAGTGGCTGGTATTTTAACCCCATTATTCACCTAACTGGAAACCTAAGGATGATATTCCTCCACCTCTTGAAACCAGGAAACGTTCTTGGTTGAATTCACTGGGAGGTTCCCTTTGAAACGACACCATGTCCTTCTAATGCCTACCTAAGTGACTTGTCACCATTCCCCAGACTTGCCAGGAAATTCCCCATTAACTTGAAGACTTGAAGATACCTTTCATGTTCCTCTCCGCGGTCACTTCACATTTTGGGGGGTTTTCTGTAGGACCTCACTGTTGAACTTTCTTATTCTCCTCTTCCTCTTCCTCCTTTTCCTCCTACACTCCTTCCTCCTCCTCCTCCTCCTCCTCCTTCTTTTCCTTCTTTTTCCTTCTCCTTCTCTCTCTCCGTCTTCCTCTTTTTCTGCTTTTCTCTATTTGCTTCAGACTACTTTGACAATCTGACAAAAATTGTAGATTTTCTCTCTCTACCACACTCCAGGAAAATTATGTGCCCCAGAAATTATGTATAATTTTGCTTATTTTTAAAACTATCCCTGATATGCCCCAGAGTCTATGCACCTTAAGAATTCCTATTCCAGAGCTCCTTTTGAGGAACACTTGGCCATTCTCACTCCCAGAAAGACAGCGCTGCACTATCTGCAAAGTCATTATAATTTACTAAAAGATCATAAGCCACAGGTAATTCCAGGTGGCATGGGGACAAAGCAAAGTGAATTCCAGCTGATATCCCTCATAATCACATATTCAGATGCCTGGCAACTCTGTAATCACTGCAAACTAGAAACTAGGAATCCAGAAGAGAGGAATAAATTAGGAGAGTGTCTTAGTTGATAAAATACCTCACGTTGGGGTGCTTTTCTAGTGTTTTAGCTTCCATTTCCTAGGTTACTTGTTCACATAAGATAAAAATATGACCACAGATTGCTTTAGGTTTGTATCTTAAAAACCTCATATCCAGAAGGAAAAAAGGGAAGTTTTGCTTCCAGCTCCGGCTTCAAAAATGCCAAGAAAGAATTTTTTTTTTATTTTCCAGTTTAAATCTAAGGTCCATTTCTGGACCATGTTCTATGGCCAGGGACATGGAACTCTATGATTACCCAGTTCCCCCATAGCAAATAAGCAGAAAAAGAAAGAGATTTTTCTTAAGGTGGGATACAATGACCACAAGAAGAATAGTGGATGGATTCTGAAGAATATTGACAAAGCTTAATTATTTTCTGCCATGTGCTAGACAGTATGCTTTAGTGTGTTTCATGAGTTATCTTATCTATCAATCATTCTATAAGTAATTGTTGATGAGGTGGCATGAGACGAAATTTTGGGAAACCCTGAAATCCAGGCTAAGGAATTTTAAAATATGTGGTACGGATAATACACAATAATAATAGTGTATTGGTATCAGGGAACCCATAAAGATCTTGAGAGAAAGGGTTATGTAATAAAAGTGATGCTTCCAATTGGTTAGGGCTGAGGCTGTCTGTCTCTGTCACCAGATCCCAGTGGACTGAACGATGGGCAAGGCCCTCATACTTAAACTCTGACAGCATCTCAAAGTTTACTCACCAAACTGTTTCTTTAACCTGTGAATGGTCCTCCTCTTCCTGGTCATTGATCCTGTGTCAAGAAAAGGAATAATGAGAATGTTGAACTGAGCAGTATTTGGAAAAACATCACCTGTTAATTCTAGGGCTCACCTATCAACTCAGGGGAAAGACAAACATTTCCTTCTGGCAGTAAACTCAGGCTTCAAAGTGAATGTGAAAGCAGTGCACACATTCTGTTATTTTCTCTCTTAACAAGGCTTGATGAAAGCAATCTCCGCAGAGCTGCCTAATTGGGCAGGGAGCTCATTTCTGAGCAGCGCTGGCAGAAGGCACGGAGAGCCCGTTAGTACATTTCGTCTGAAGGCTCCCCTTCCGCAAGGGGAGGAGGACTGATTTCACCTGTGGTGCCCCCATTTCCAGGGCCCTCCGGGGGACCCCCATCAAGTGGCTGTGTTGAGTGAATTCTGAACAATTGACCCCTACTTTTTTCACAGCACAAACTCTTTGGTTTTCTGATTATCCTGCTGGGGAATGCACACTGTTTACTTACTGCTCCTGAAAATATGCCAGGTTTTGCTTCCTGCTGCTAAGATGTCCTGAGAAACCAGTATCAGTAATTGTAGCCCCTCTGGGCCATGTGAGGGAGGCTCAGAGGACAGATGCTTCCCGTGTACCCTGCCCCCCCCACCCCACACACACACTCCCTGTAGTGCTTGGCGGGAAGGACACTGAGGATTGTGGAGCTAATTAATTGTCTTCAGTGGACGAGTTCTGGATTGAGCCTCAGCCAGGCAATTCACCCCCACCAATATGCACAGCTGCAAATGCCTCCCCTGCTCTTCTCAGTACCTGAGATATCTCAGGTCCTCCCAAACCCAGTTAGCCACCACAGCTGTTAACTAGGGCCTGCCCTAGGGAAACTAATAATTATAACAATGGTTAATGTGTATGTGACATTTTTTGTGCCAGATGCTTTATATAAATATCTAATTTTAGGTCCAAAATAACTCTATAATTCCTTTCCTTTAGATGAGGACCTGAGACTTAGAATTTATATAACTTTACTCACTGTTAACGTGGCTGATAAGAAGCAAAGCCGCTGTCTCGCAATGGAGTGGAACAAGGCAGTGCATGTCTGAACCCCTCTAAGGCACTGCTTCCCAGATAGGAGAACTGGTATTTGGGCACCCTCCACCATTCTTCCAATCAGGTGATCAGTCTTACTGAGAGCTCCTAGGATGCACATGCTATGCTAAAATAATATGTGACATGTTCTATTCTCTCCAAGAACTTCCATTCCAGCTAGGATGGATGCACACCCCTGAAACTTTAATGAAAATATTTCAAAGAGCAATATAGAAGATACCATGAAACACCAAAACAAGTCTGGGTTCTTAGCCTGGTATCCATATGGATGGCTTCAGACAGAGTTCAGAACACCCTTAAATTATACGCAAATTTGCCTTCACATATATATTTCTCCTGGCCTTCCTTCTATCACTGGTTCTTAACCAGGGGCTATTTTGCTCTCCAGGGGCATCTGGAAATGTTTACAGCCATCTTTACTTGTACAGGTTAGAGGATTTGACCGGCTTCTAGTAGGCAGTAGAGACCAGGGATGGTACTGAACATTCTTTTCTGCATAGGACAGCCCCTCACAACAAAGTGTTGAAAACATCAATTGTGCCAAGGTTGAGAAATCTACACTAGATTCTCCAAGATATCTCAATCTACTCCAAAAGAAGTCATTAACAACTGTCACTCCAGAACTTTATTTGTCCAATGAAGAGCCTAGAAAAGAAGTGTCTTTGTAGCACTATAGACTCTTTCCAGAATCTCAGAGCATGCACACGCTGCCAGGATTGCCCTTCTAAGGCTTCAGCACCCTTCAACATCTTATCAAGTAGCTTTCTACAAAATCTGTGTACTTCAATTTATTGCTGAGTCTCCAAGAATTGTAATGCTTTTGAGTATAGCTGCATTTCCACCAGGTCATACATTGCTTTGTACAGAAATTATTTAAAAATGGTGAACATATCTGAAGGCAGGAGTCCTTCATGCATGATGTCTATGCCCTTGTGTCCATATTAATTCTAGGCTGTAAGATTCTAGGCAGCAAGAATGTGGAGTTGTAGAAATTTTAGAGACCTGCAAGTCAGAGCACATGGATTTCCCATTAATGAACCCTCCATTCTGGACCCCAGTTCTTTCTCTATGTAATACAGTTCTTGGGGTTTGTGTACACCAGGGATCCACTAGAGAAAGAGACTCAGGAGGATTCATTGCAAGGCACTGGCTTACACAACTGCAAGGGCTGGCTAGGCAAGTGTGAAATCCTTAAGACAAGTCATCAGGAAGGGCAGGTTGGAATTCTTGGGCACTGGCTGAAGCTACAGCCACACATGGAGTTATTCTTCTTCTGGGAAGCTTCAGCCCTGCCATTAGCCTTCTAACTGATTGAATCATGCCCACTCATGTTAGGCAGGCTAATCTCTTTCTTAACATCAACTGGTATTCATATTGTTCATATCTACAAAATACTTTCACAGCATCACCTAGGTCAGTGTTTGATTGAATAACTCGGGACTCAGCCTACCCCAGCTGACAGATAGAACTCATCATCTCAGACTTCAAGATGTCTCAGTTTCCTTGTAGTATTTGAACTATAGTTTTAATATTAATCACCCTCAACAACAATGTGATGTTTTAAGGGCTGACATCCAGGCACAGAGATATCAAAAGAAGTGTCACTAAGCCAAGGTTATTAGGTCTCTAAGACACTGGTTTAAGAGACAAGATGCAGAGATGTGGGTCTTGCAACAGGCAGGCCTCCCTTATTGAGAATTTATTGCTAAATAGCCACTTTTTTCCCAAAATAGTGCTGGCAAATTGTTCATTCACTGTAACAAAGACAGTGATACCTTGGTTGTCAAACTCAGTTCGCTCCAAATTCATATTTGAATACCAAAAAGTTTGAGAACTGAATGTTTTCCCATAAGAAATAATGGAAAACCAAGTAATTGATTCTGAGGCCCCAAAATTACACCTATAAATTCATTTTTCCAGGACTTGGACAAATTTCACAATGATTTCTTTAACTCTAGCATGGTTCTCACGGTTCTCGTCTTAGCTTTATTGCTGATATCATTAACTCTCCTTGTGGCCACAGTTATGATAATTTACATGAGGCACAAAAAACCCACAATTACGTAGGCTTAACTCACTATCGCAAGCTCTATATGTTGTCTGGTCAAGAGCAGCACTTAGACTGAAAGATCACCCCTTTGTGTCCACAGTGAGACACGACACATGACTCATTCTCAGCCTGGATAGGTTTTTTCAAGTCAGATTTTTGTTTCAAGTATTGAGCAAAGTTACAAACGCCAAACAGATTTTTTTCAAACTTTGCTGTTTGAGATGGGGAAAGCTCAAGCTTAGAGCCATTGAACAACCAAGGTATCACTGCAATTGCTAGATTTTTCTCTAAGGGGGGGAGATCAACATTAGTACAGGACCACTGTGATTTCTAATACTTATCCAGAAATTGGAATCACAGAGTTTGTAAGTAGGAGAGGATTTTAGAGCTAATTTTGTCCAACTCATTCACATGTTAGAGATGAAGGGACTTGAAAACCGGAGAGATCCATGCATGGCTGGTTCAAGAAGCTCCTCGGCATCACAGCCAGGATAAATGAAGTCCTGTGATTCCCAGGCCAATCTTCTTTGGACCACATCTGGCGCCAGCCAGCAAAGAAAACATTTACAGACCTAAAATGCAAGACTTCCATCTCCTCAGCAAAGCCTGCAGGCAAGCTTTCAACTGCTGGCATTTACTCTGACAGGTATCAGTAACTACAAAAGGGTACACTGTTAACACAAGATGACAAATTCTAAAATTGGCTTGTTTTCACAACTGTCACTTCTTAAGAGGTGAACGACCTTTCTCTGGTTCTTTAAAAACCTCTGGGTTTCCGCCAGTCAACGTCCCCGCACTTCCTCCCACAATCACTTGCTATGAAAATGTCATTATTCTATTTTGAAGAGGCTGGAGTTGTTGCACTTCTTTTATAATGACTATAGTTTTGTTAGGATGAAGAAAAATTATAAAAGCCAAGAATGGAAAAGCTTTCATGGATCACTCATGCTCCCAACAAGCACCAGAAGAATAAAAAGTAGAAAATGCAGCATCGAACCGTGTGTGAAAGATGGACTCTCCCTTCCCTGTGTAGGAAGATCTTCTGTGGTTCTGTTCTGATTCGGAGGTGAGAGAAGGTTTTAACCATTTTCAACGATTTCTGTACCCTACCGCTCTATGTGATAAACCATCCAATCTGAGGAACAAAACACTTCCCTGACACCCAACTCCAAATTCTCTCTCAAACCCTACCAGTTAGGAATCTCTGCTAGCAAGAAACAAAACATGGAAGAAAGATTAAGCAAACAAGTAGATATCTTGTGAGTTTAAATTTCAAAAATCCTAAATAAAGTAACTACATATTAGCTCTGTGACAGTTTTGCTCTAAGGACTTATAATCATTAATATAAGAATCAGTAATAAAAAGTATTTTCTTTTTCGCCAGGATAACCCAGAAAGAAGCCAGGCGTGGTGGCACACACCTGTAATCTCAGCACTTGGGAGGCTGAGGCAGGAGGATTGCTGGGTATTCAAGGCCAGCCTGAACTACATAGTGAGATCTTGTCTCAAAAAATGAAATTTAGGAAAACAGAATGAGACAGACAAAGGGGGAGAGAGAGAGAGAGAGAGAGAGAGAGAGAGAGAGAGCTGATTCTCACACTAGAAGTTCAATATTTACTATCAATGACCTATTTAACAGGGGTAGAAACGAGGTAATCACCTTGCTGAGAATGAAGAAAGATCGGTTGGCTTTTGTTTATTGTTGAATGTTTGTATAACACCTTTCATTTAAATTTAATATAGCCTACCTTCTAATCAGCCAGTTGCATGGAGAGGGATATGTGGTGTGAATGCAGGCACCAAGGCAGGACACTAATAATATCCCCTGTGCGGGGACCTTTTATCCTCCCAGGCTGTGGTGTCTGCCAGCAGATCTAAATTCTCAGAGCGGTGGTCACAGAACAGGAGCTAAAATCATCCAACAGGCACAGCCACCCTTATCTGAGGTTGTGTCCCAACTCCCTGTCCCTACCAGGTGCGTGGCTTGCGCAAATGATTTAAACATGGCCTCCTTAATTTTGTACATATGAAATGGACGGAATAAGGGGGGCCTGTGAAATCTAAATAATATAATGAATGCAAAGCACATAGCAAGCACTCAGTGAATATTTACCGTTACTCTGGGTCAGAGCTGCCTCGCCCTCTTTGTATCATAGCACACATTTCAGAAAAGAGTCACTGTTTACACAGAGACTTAGGAAAGACGAGGCTACTTGCAGGCACAAAGGGAGTCGCCATCTTAGAACACCTGCAACCCACTCGTCACTGAAAAACTCTCCTCTCCACTCTGGATTTCCACATCACTTTACAGATGTTTCCTTTAGAACAATCTTAGCCTCCAGTTTTCAGCCAGCACTGTTCTCTCTCTTCCACATAGCAGTTACAAACCATGATATTTCTGACCAGTATACACAGAATTCTCCTTTTGAATATTTGTCACCAGGTCTCATGGTTAGAAACAAGAAGGTAAGGGACAATTCTGAATTTGAGGACAGCCATCACACAAGTCATTTCTGACCACTGTCAAGTATGTACTTCTCTCCAGCCAGAGGGGGAGGCTGAGCCAAGGAAGAAGGCCCAAGCACCAGGCGGATCCGCCAGGCCTCCTCTGCTGTCTCCACTATGGCCCTCCCCATTAAGCCACCAGCTTTCTCAGCTCCTCAGTCACTTAAAACACTCGGCTGTCCCTCCAACCGCAAGGTCATAAGGTTGCAACTGTCTCCATTCCAAATTCAGATTTCTTAAGAGAGAAACCAATAGAACTAGCTGGGCTCAGTGATGCCCTCTTATGTAATCGGCAAAACCATGGTACCAGGAGAGCCCTTTACAGGCAACCAGGGAACATTTGTAGGATCCACTACAAACATTTGGGAGAAGAAGATGACACAGACAGACCAAAGAGGTGAGTTTATTACACTGACTATCATCAGGCCTCAAATTCCCACTACAAGTCACTCCTTTAGTTAACACTCTAAAGACTCTCTTTAAAACACACAGGTTTTCTAGCAGTACAATGTCCTAAAATACTTTCACTCATCACTCATTAACATCTAAAAGTGAATGTGTGTTTTTGACATGAGCAGACATGTTTTGACAGAGGTAGGGGGCGTGGATACTTGTAGGGTGAAGGGTTATGTGTAGGCAGCAGTTCTCCAGTACAGCAGTATTCCTGGAGGAGGAAAGCATTTTTTATACACAGAGTTGGGAATCTGGGAGGTAGAAAATAAAACCAAGAGGGAGGGAGATGGCAATGACAAAGGGACTCAAAACAAACATGTAATCCTACCTAACGATTTTGTGCATATCCAGGGCCATTCAAGGGCCATCACTTGAAAAGCTGTTTTAAAACCAGCATTAACCAGTGACCCCAGTTCTCTGCCGGAAAATGGGATAAAATGAAAAATCAGAGCTCGGTAGACGGTAAAATTATTCTGCCCTGAACGAAGGAGAATTTAGCTACAGAACTATAATTTCCAAATGAAAAACTAGAACACACAGTTTGACAAAGAATTTTTTGGACATTTCAGAGTGAATGAGGCAGTGTGAAGGATGTACTCTGGATAAGCAAATATAGGTAGTTACTAGATACTTCAGTGGAGTATGAGAGAAGAAATAAATTGAAGATACATAGACAGCAGCATCAATTCAAGCGCTGGAAAGGGAATATTGAACCTCCTTTCAATCTTAAGGAACAATATTACAAACAGCTACACATTAACCCAGAGAAAGTTTTCCAAAGACAGATGGAGGTTATGGTTCTCTGGAACTGTAATTCATATCAAATTATTAGTCAACAAGCTGATATTAATTAAGAGGTCACAAAGTGCTTTTCAGCAAGATATTTTTCTCTTCACTGCAATTAGACAATATTAATTTGACTTATGATTGGTTAAATGAATTGCTTTCAAGGTTGCCTCAGTTTCTAACACCTCTCATTCCAATAGCAAACAAAAGGTAATGCTGTCTCGTTCTCACAACTCCTTTAAAAAATTTACTAAATAAAACTTAAAAATAAAAATTTCTCATTTCAACCAAGTAGTTGAAAAACCCTCACTTAACCTCTGTTCCAAACTCATAATATTCACTGTATCCATCAGGATTTGAATGCAAGTAACAGAAAACAAACATCTACCAATTTAAGAGGTGAGGCAGGAACGTAATAATAGGCCAGTGAGTTGTCTCAAGGAACCCAATGGCTTCAATACACTTCAAAGTTAAAGAGAATTATTCTTCTACCATGTCCTGTGTAGTTGTCTTTCTACAAATATGTTTCCCCACTGTAGGTGGAAGATGGCCATGCCACAGCTTTTGTGTTTATGTTCAAAAGATCTGCCCCTATTAAACTAAAATATCTTAGTCCTACTTCCAAATTTCTATGAGAGGGGACCTGATTAACCCAATTTGAATCCACTCCGGCTCAGTCACACGCAGCCATGCCCAATTTTGCCTGCCTCTATAGCAATACTATCTACTGCTCATATTTTGGGTTGTTCCCTCCTCTGATCTCCTTTTTCCATCTACCTGACCTCACTGTTTTATACATTCCAAAATCATCTCAAAAATGTCTCCTCTCCTGCAACCACTTCTTTGCTCTCCATTGTCCTTGGGGAAGTATTCCCTTTATATTATTTCAAAGAAACTAAGAAGGAAGTGCATGTGTATAACCTGCCCACAATCTTGACACAATCACCCCAATTTTTCTAGAAAATTCTTGTTAACCCTTTCTTTAGTCTACTGGTATATCAATGTAAAACTTCAATTATGTCATTTCCCAGCTCAAAAGTCTTCAAAGATTCTAATAGTGAAGAGCACAAATTCCTTATCCTAGTATTTAACATTGTTCATTATGTGACTCAAATAACTTTCTGGAAAACTCTGCCCATTTGCCTTCTTGAACCTAACTCCCTACTTCGAAGTGCCTATTTGCCACTTTTCCCCAAATCATCATCACATCCAAGCTTTTCTTCTTCCATAACATCACTTATCTCTTCTTTCTTTCTGATCATGCCAATTCCAGTTTCAATAACCTGTAAGACCCAGAACAAAGTTGACTTCCTGCTGAAGCCTTCTTATCCACTCGGGAAAACCCTTGTAATTCTAGATGAATCTTTCTTTTGCCATTTATCTCCTCACTCTTCGTTATTTCACTGCTGCTTAATATACTTATCACATTAAATTAGAAGCAAATAACAGGGAAATTCTTACTCATTCTTACAAGCCCTATGACACCTATGCTCTACATTACACATAGGATTTACTCAAAAAGAATTTTTAAAAGGTACAAAAAGGAAATTAAGTCTTTATGTGGACATTATTCTTTTCTTCCTTACATTTCTTCATTATTTCTATCATATTCCATTTCTAAAATGGCTTTATTGTATATTCTGTACTGTGGTTCACTAAGTTTGTTTTACTTATCTGGCATCCTTATTATATCCTTGATAAAGCCTAGACCCAGGTGTTTCACTTTTAAAATAGCTTTCTATCCAAAGAAACACAATCCAGCAACCAAAAATAATCGCGATCCAAAATCCCTGATTGCATTTCTCATAAGGCACAAAGGGAATTCAAATATATAGTCCACATAGCACTATATATGAAAATTCTGCCTCTTTTCATTCCATTTCCATAAACCTGGTAGCAGCTCCAGAACACCTCTCTCTATAAATCGCCACACTCTCCCCTAGCTGTCTTACTGCTCAGATCATAATGTTAAGTGAAATAAATCAGGTACACAAGCTTAAAGATCGCATGGTTTCTCCTACATGAAAAAAGAACTAAGATATGTTATGTACATGTACTAACTCCCCATGAGGGATATAATCATTATGTACTGCAAACATATACCAATAAAGATAAAAACTGGGAAAAAAAAAAAAAGAAACAAGGTTTTGTTTCCCTTTCCAGCCCCTATGGACCAGAGTTGGGTTAAGATTCCTCCCTTTAGATATTTTGGTCCTATAAGAGCAGATCTTTTTCATGTAAGCACATTTCACCCATCATGGGCGAAGCCTGTTTGACCAAACAGCTGTCCTCCAGCAACAAAGAATACGGTACTTCAGGAGGAGGCAGGAGACTGGATTGACAATTACAACCTTGTCTTACCCAAGGCAACATGAAATTTTATAATAACACAAATCTGATATTTAAACTAAGACAACGGTCCAAAAATATCCTGTCTCACTACTCTTTCACCATTTAGGAAGAACCCAAAACTATTTAAATAATCAGGAAATATCAAAACACATAAAGGAGCACCGAATTTCACAGTTCATGAGTGTTTTAATGAAGCTAAGGGAGATTGGAAAGGCATCTTGATAGGAAAGCCATCTTAGGAAAGACAGTTATGAGTTTTTAATATTTAACATTTTTAGAGTTTCAATACTTAAAATCTTTTAATATGTAGAAATATTTGAAATTTCTCAAACCTCCAATGACTTTTAATTTTTTTATAGTACAAGAATTAAACGCTGGGCCTTCTCACTGAACTGTATTCCAGCCCTCTTTATTTTCTATTTTGAGACAAGGGTCATGGGAGTTGTCCGGGAGGAGGTCAAATTTGCTGTCTCCTACCTGAGCACCTCAGAGCGCTGCAACCAGGAAGCATTCCAGTGCATTTGGCAGACTCACCTGAGAAGTTCCCCAGAAGCAGCCTGGCTATCTTGAATAAGCAAGGATGTTCTGTTGGCCTGGCCAGCGGCTGCTACACTAGAGACACAGTTTGCGAGGCTGATGACTGGCAGGGGGCTAAAATAGCTACATGACTCCCACCTCACACCAGAGATATCTTATCCATAGTGGACTCACGCTGCAGGAAACCCTATTCTCTGCCCTTGCACAACTCACCTGCATTAGCCCCTCTAGTTGTCAGTATGCATGTTGTTTGCTTTTATTTCCTTTTGATTTATCTTCCCCAAATCCCTTTCATCCTATAGTTTTTAACTTTTAGCATGTTAATCATTTCATGTGCTTAATTTTTAATCTCATCTACTTTTATGTTTTCAACTTTTCATCCTATCTTATGTATCTTAATCTCTTTTACTTTCACAGCTTTAACCTTTTATTTCATTGGCCTTATCCTTTTCTCGTTTATTTTATATATGAACCACTTTATCATTTTATTATTTTTTAATGTTTAATCCTTAACCTTTATCTGAAGTTTAATTCTGTTCTATTTTAAACTTCTCTTTCTTCTGTATTCGTTTTAATTTTTTCTCTTATTTTACTCTCAATTTTATAGACTTTCTTCAAAATATCAACCTTTCTTTATAAAATGAAAAAAATGTTCCCTCTTCTTCCTCTGACTTTATAATTTGGACTTCAAATTTTACAATGACCGATAAGAAGGAAGGCCAGAGGACTGCCATTACCATACAGGGGAAGCCACTGGCTTTCTACATACTCTTCAACTCAGGGGGGTTGGGTCTTCCTTTAGGGTTATAAGGTTATATCTGCCACTGGACTCCAAGGATCTTTCTTCTGATTCTTCAAGGCATAACAAAATGTAATTCTGGAAACAATTTACCTCAAGATTTAGATCTTGCAATACAGTATTCTTGATTTCGTGTCATTACAACTTCTGGAAGGTCATTCGACCATGAGGGCACTGTACTTATAGGACTATGAATCCACTGACTAGTTCAGAGGTAAATCAGCTATTAGTAGGCGGGACCCAGTTTGAGAAAGTAAGTCACTGGGCAATGCCTTCGAGTAGTGTGTCTTGTCCTCGGCCCCTTCCTTCCTGGCTCTCTCATTTTCTCTTCCTTCCATGGCTTCCTGGCTGCCATGAGGAGAGCAGCTCTTCTTGGCCAGGCCCTTCCATCCTGATGCTGTGACTCACACGGCCCAGTAACACTGAGCCAAGTGGCTGTGAACTGAAACCTCTGAAAGTATAAGCCAAAATAAATCTTTCTGCCCTTAAGGTATTTTCCTCAAGTATTTGATCACAGTGACAAAAAGCTGATTAACTCATATATACATCTTTTCTAGCTCAATTCCCCTTTGTACATGACACTCAAGAGGAATAGTCTCATCAATAGGTTCTATCCCATTGGTACACAACCTGATTGATAATAATTTTCAATTAGCCTTATAAATTCACTTCCCCAGTCTTATATTCATCAGGTGTTAAAAAGAAATAGGGCCAATGGGGGGGATAGATGGATAGGTAGGTAGGTAGGTAGGTAGGTAGATAGATAGATAGATAGATAGATAGATAGATAATAGATAATACATACGTACCTAGAAATTTATACAAGGAATTAACAGTCACAGAGGCTGAGAAGTCCCATGCTCTGCCATCTGCAACCTAGAGATTCAGGAGAGCCACTGGGGTAATTCTAGTCTGAATCCAATAGCCTAAGACCACAAAAACCCATGGAAAATTTTTCCAAATGAAGGAGAAGACTAATGCACTAGTTTGAAAACAGGCAAAGGGAGTGACTTATTTTCATTTTGCTCTATTCAGGTCTCCAATGGACTGTACAAAGTCCACCCACATTGTGCAGGGCAATCTATTTTCCTCAGCCTATAGATTCAAATGTTAGTCTCATCCAGAAATGTGTCCACAGACACTGCAAATGTTGTTGGCCAAAATAGTGTTTAATCACATATTAAACAGTATTGGATGTCCCAGTCAAATTGACACATAAAATTAACCATCACAATTCCACTCCCTGTCAATTTGAAGTCTGTTACACATTTTTAAACCACACTTAATCTCCAAATAAAGACAGTAACAAGACCACAATTAATGATAAAACTATCCTACAACTGAAAATGCACTAACCACTTTTGCAGAAGAAGAAAACTCTGAGTGATATTATTCTTCTTCTCGACATCCCGTAACTTAAATACTTTTACTGTAATATAAAATTAACAGTACTTAACATTATAATAATAAATCAATGCATTTTATGCTATGTGATAAGTGAATAATAAAGGGAGAAAAATAATATATATACATATGTATGACAAAATTGTATATATGACATACCTATCTATGTATGACAAAATTGGATAGTTGTTAAGGGGAAAGAGAAAATTATTATAACACTGTTGTAAGAGAGTTAGCTTATTCCCAGATGCTACAAGCAAAAATTTGAAAATAAAATACTAGGAAGACATCCCATATTACCTCTTATTTCATAAGTCTTTCCAACCATTTCCCCCAGCATCTCCACCCATTTCATTTGAACCTCACTCTTGAACATACTCCTCATTTGCCTTGATTTAAAGGCTGTATAAATTTATTTCAATTCCTTCTTCTTTCATTACCACCAGCCCACTTAGGTACATCTGCCTGTTTTATTTACATGCTGTTTCTTTTTTCTCTCTGATTATTAATGAAAATGTTAACTAAATCCATCCCCTGTGGCTTACCACCAGACACCTTTACTCAAAAGGGGGTCTGCCATAATTTATCCTGAATCTTTTATTTTTCTCCTCTCTAGTCAGTTTCCAGAATCACAATTGGCTTTTTAAACAAAGCACCTGGAACTAATTCACAGAGTACATTATAATCACATCTGCCACATCTACAAAAGGCAATTGATATGCGGTGGCTATAAATCCCCAAATCAGAAAAACCAAGAAAGAATAAGATGGACTAAAAGGAGTTCATGGGGAAAATCCAAGGACATTCTACATCTCTCAAGCAGTGGAATAACATATATAGGCCTCCATTAAAAAGGAGGCCTATATATGTTACATTTTGTGTGTATCTGTCCCTGAGGGAAGTTGTGGCTTGAGGACCCCAGAGAAGTTGAACAGCCAATATGTTGACTCATGCCCCTAACTCCCAAACCAAGCAAATTAACACTTCTACCTCCCAACACAACTGCAAATCTGTATTTTAATACATTGAATATGCTATTCTCCAGTTCTTTACTTTAAATTATTTAGATCTCTTTAAAAAAATTTTTGTTTTTCTTACTTCCAATGTTCCATGATTGTTAAAAGATGTTTGCTTAAATTAGAAATCATCAAGTAGCATGCAGGATCTGTGGTCCTAAAGACAGTATGTACAACCCCAGAGGCCTTCCTCGACTTTGGCAGAAAGAGATGTAGAACCCACATAGGATGACATAAGAGGAAAGAGATCATTAAGAAGAAAGTATATGGGGTTCAATTACATGATCAAATTTTATTAACTCTCATCTGTCCCTAAGGATAGGTGTGGCCCCGGAATTAAAGAGGAAGCTGAATAGGCGAGGCAGAAATAATATTCATTTAATTCCTCCATTAGACATGGAAATCGTTATGGCAATCATGTCTTCTCAGACTCACAGGGTCTATGCCTGTTCCTTATTCAAGTTCATCACTGGAAAGTAGGCTGGTATCAAGAAGAGGCATCCACATCTTGGCTCCATTACTTAATGGCTGTCTGAGCCTCAGCCTCCTCATCTGTAAAAAGGAAGTAATGTCTAGTTGGTAAGCTTGTTCCAACTACTATGGTTATGGTATAAACCATATCCCAAGGCACTTGATGGGGAATGCCAAAGATGGGACGTTAGTTACCTGCTTACATCAGGAATTATATGGTTAAAGAAAACAAAATATTTAAGTCATAAATTGGAATACGTAATAGTTCAGTTTCAAGCTACCTGCCATGAGAAAGGTTGCAACTTAGGCAGAAAACTAAAAGAACTGACAAAACTTAAAATTGAGTCATGTATTCCATAACTGGTACTATCTGCCTTACTGTCAGCATCTAATTATGTCCTATAATTCAGCCCTGAAAGGCTTGAAAATTGGAGAAAAAAGGGGGACAGGCTATTCCTCATGCCATCAAAACAAGGTTTTAAAGCTAAAGTGGAAACTTCAAATGAAACAAATATTTCTTTCCAGGATCATTGAACAATCACTTGGTTCCGTGTCTTTTCAGAGGAAGGCAATTGAGTCGAACTTCCTTTAGGACATTCTGTTGCAGAGAAAAGATATCTCTGAAGCTCTATGCAATGAGCTCTATTAGTCAACTTGAAGAGGCCTGAAGTTACCAAAAGCAGCTGCAAGAAACTAAACACACTCAGGATGCAGGCTCTACTTCGGCATATATTCTCCTAAATCTTGATCCCTCTCTCGCTGTAGCCCTTGCTCCAATGCCAGCGCAGCAATCATCTGGACGAGTCAGAAAACTAAAGAGAGTTTATAAATCTTGGAACTTCAGATGATGCTCAGTTAAGTATCTGAGCTCCATCTGTTCCATATTCAACACTTCCTTTAACTTCACTTTAAGCATTTTGATGCTGTTGTATTGCAAAAGTGACCTTCCAGAAACAGGAAAATAGTGCCTCTGAGTTAGTAATCACCTGTTCCATTGCCTCTAAAATGGCCACAAGGCTCTACAGAATAAGAAGAGATGTCCTGCCCCACCTCATTAAAATTGCCAATTATCCCCTGAAAGTGGTTATGTCCCCAGAGAAAGTGGTATTATGAAGACTTGACCCCTTCCTGTCCACCTCAGACTGAGAAATTATGACTACTCAACAGGAGAGGTGGAAGAGGCATTAATAGTGAGCCTTTTTCCTCTTTTTTTCATGGAATATACTGAAGGAAAAATAAATCTAGGGAGGGGCAGAACCTGCTGACTGCAAAGATTTCTGACATTTGAAGAAAGAATTCTCTTCACAGGATGGAACTACGAGGTAGATCAAAAGCATAGTCTCAATATAGCTCTAACAACATAAAAACCATTACAATAAATCATTTCTCCATGGAAGAATTGCTCATATATATGAAGCTGTCAGAGCTTCCCTTATACACATAAAGGATACTACGTTACATACCAGAAAGGAGTGTAATAAAACTAACTTGAGAATGAGAGAGATAAATGAACACCTACGACAGAGGGTGAGGAGATCCTCAATAGCAAAGGTCAGGAAAAAAATCCTGGAGCAGGACTTTGATGCATTTCCGTTCTCTTCCTGACTGAGTGTGTTCCAGTAACACCCATCAATAAATGTCCATTGGTGTTTTAACCAGCTCACTTTCACAGATTCCGGTTTCCATCCGTTTTTCAGAATACCAACTTGCCACAGCGCCATAGAATGAAAGCTTGAAGCTCCTTTTTGTTTCAGTGCTGGTAGAGTTTTTCCTATTTATTTATTTTCAATGTTTCATGGTTACTATAAGCATCTTCTCCCCGACTGGTATATTCAATCTCTGTTCTGCTTTTGACGGTCTCACTTCATAAATCTGTAATTAAAGAAACCACTGGAGAATGTGGCAACCCCAAGGTTGAGGTATTTTTTTGACATGGGTCATATTTCTGCTCCTTTTCCAAATGATATTGAAATATTCATGGCAAATTAGCATAAGGCACATCCTGTTTTATGTGGAAATGTTGCAGAACAATATCTATAACTGATGCATAAAATATAAGTTTTCTATTTTCACATACAAAAGCAGACTCAAATATAGCAAGGGTTTATTACTTGAAGTTCCTCAGTCCCTGAAATTTTCCCTATGGAATCCAGAGTGTAAGAAACTTAATCAAGTGCTCTGTGGTTTAAATAATTGAGATCTTTAAATTTGTGTAGAATATTCCTAAAATTCTTTTTTATTATGTAATTTTGAGAAATAGGACATTCAAAAGGAGATGCTGAAGAAATCTTCATCTGTGGGTGCCTTTCTTTTCCTTCATATTGATCAGGGTGAGGCAATCACAGGTGTGAGGGCTATGCAAATGCTCAAGATATAGATACTAGTGTATTTTGGCTCAGTACATATTGTGAACATAAATGGTGTGTAATGACCAGACAAATGAAAGGGAAGAATATTTCTATTTACTAAAATTTCTTCCTAAGATAAAGTAGTTGAATACATAACTCAGAATTAACTCTAAATAACCTATGATTCTATCCTTCAAAAGAAGAAACCATATTGCTTCTCTTTTATATACAGAAAGTAACTACAAAATTTTATGATTAAAATACTGTGGAATGAAAAAAATTTCAGCATAGAGTCACAATTTTTTGTCTGCTCACCCTACATTTGACTTTAGAAAGCTTTGTAAACTACTTCATAATTCAACCTACATGTACTACAACAGTACTGACCATCTGGTAAATAGGTTGCCTGTATTTTGCAAATATTTGGTTAAAATCAGTTTTAAACCAGGCTTGGTGGCACATGCCTGTGATCCCAGCTCTCGGGAGGCTGAGGCAGGAGGATCACTGTGAGATCGAGGCCAGCCTGAGCTACGTAGTGACTTCAAAGCCGGTCTAAACTACACAGTGAGACCCTGTCTCAAACCGCACCCCCAAAACCAGTTTTTAAATTCTTTAACAAAAGAATTAACAAATAAAAGGCTCCCAATTTTCAAGCTCTGAAGCATTTACAGCTCGTGATAGTTAAAATTAGAGCTTGCAGAAACAGACAATAAATGTTATCCCTTGAAACGTAAGGAATGAAATTTGAAGAGCTCAAATGGAATCAATGATTTAGTTTGGGAATTCTATAGTTATCTTTTGAAAAATGCCATTTTTCAGCTTTACTAAGATCTATTTGACAAAAGGTTATATTTATGAAGTATGTGATGAAGATTTTACATATACATTTGCAATAATTAAATCAAGCTAATTTATCCATGGCCTCATATACTTACCATTTTTGTGGTGAGAATATTAAAATCTGCTTTCTCAGAAATTTTCAAGGATGCAATGCATTATTATTAATTACAGTCACCATGCTGTACAATAGATTTTCAACAATTATGCCCCCTAACTGAAACTTTATATACTTTGACCATCTTCACATTTCTACTTCTTTTTCCCCACTTCAAACTTCAGCTTCTGGTGTATACCAATCCATTCTCCATTTCTATTGGTTCAGTTTCTTTTTTTTTTTTGATTCTACATATGAGTGACATTGTGCAGTACTGTCTTCCTCTTTTTGGCTTATTTCACTCACCATAGTGTCTTCCAAGGTTCATCCACTTTGTCAAATGATAAGACTTCCCCTTTTTACTAGTATTCTATTGTATATTGTACCACATTTTCCTCTAGTTGTTTCACAGTTTCAAAACTTAAGTCTTTAATCTATCTTGACTACATTTTATATATTGTAAAATAAAAGTCCAATTTTATTCTTCTCCATGTGGATATCAAGTTATTCCAATACTGTTTCTTGAAAAGAGTCTTTTCCATACTGTAGGTTAGTGGCAACTTTGTTGAAGATCAGCTTACTGTAAACTTGTGGACTTATTCCTTTGTTCTATCTTCTGATTCACAGGTCTTTATGCCTGCTTTTATATCACTACCATGTTGGTTTTCTTACTACATCTGTGTAGTGTGTTGTGAGATCAGATAGTGTGATGCCTCCAACTTTATTCCTTTTTCTCAAGATTGCTGTCTTTGTCACTTTCCTATTGCCAGAACAAAATATCCAAACCCAAAACCTAAATAAGAGGTTTATTTTGGCCCATGGTGTTTAGAGGGTTCATTCCATGGTTTGCTGGCTCCAAGGCAGAAAGGACACGGTGGAAGGATCTGGGAAGAGGATAGCTGCTTATCCCATGGCAGCCAGAAATCAGAGAGATGCAGAGATGGGAATGAGAATACACCCTTCAAATCACACTCCTAGTGACCCACCTCCAACCAGACTCCATCTCCTAACAGCATGTTCAGCTATTGAATTCATCATGGATGAATGCATTAAAAAGTGTAGAATCCCATGATCCCAATCACCTTCTAAATACAAGAGACATTAGGGACATTTTGTTTCAATTTTTTGAAAATCTTTATTAGCATATGTGATACACAATGAATATATTCATCAGGGAGTATTGGTACACACACATATTGTATCTTGATTGTTTTTACTTCTCCTTCCCTCCTTCCTCTATCACCCTGTCCCCAGATCTCCTTTATGTCTCCACAAAAATCTATCTCCCTACCCACTATAATCTTATATTTTGGTCTTTAAATTATTCATACTCTTAAGTTTCTCAGGTAAGAGAAACCATATTTTTTAACCTTCTGGTTCTGATTTATTCCACTTGGTACTAGGGATTCAAGATGCATCCACTTTCCTACAAATGAGTCAAATTAATCTTTATTGCTGAGAAGGACTGAATCATGTGTATATACATTTTCTTTATCCACTCATCTAATGATGAACACAGAGGCCACCTCCAAGACTTAGCTTTCATGAATTGTGCTGTTCTAAAATGGATGTGCATGTATCACTGTAATATGATGTCATTCACTCTCCCAGCAAGATACTAGGAAAAGGATAGCTGGGTCAAATAAAATCTTTAGTTTTAGTTTTGTGAGGAATCTCTATGCTGGTTATATTAGAAGTTTTACTAGTTTACATTCATACCAACAATGTAGAAGAATTCTTTTTCCCTACAAGTTCACCAGCATTTATTGTTTTAGAATTCAAGATGAGAACTATTCTTTCTAGAGTAAGATAGAATCTCAATGTCGTTTGATTTGCATTCTTCTACTGGCCAAAGATGCTAAACAATTTTTTCACCACCTACTGGCCATTTTTACTTCTTTCAAGAAATATCTATTCATTTCAATTTCCCATTTTTGATTGGGTTTTTTATTTGGGGGGTCCAATTTTTTAGTTCTTTATGTACTCTAGATAGTAGTCCTCTGTTTGAGAAGTAGCTGGCAAAACTTTTCCCATTCTGGAGGTAGTATCTTCATTGTATTGGTTTTTTCCTTTGCTGTGCAGGAGCTTTTTAATTCAATATAATACCATTTGTTGATTCTTGGCCTTATTTCTTTTGCAATTAGGATTCAATTCAGGAATTCTTTCCCTATGCCTATGTCTTCAAATTTTTGCCAAATATTTCTTTCATCAGATTCAGTGTTTGTTTTTATATCTAGGTCTTTATTTCATTGATTTCTACTCTGATCTTTATAATTGCCTTCCTTGTGCAAGTTTTGGAACTAGATTGCTCTTGACCTTGAGGTACATTATTAGGTTACTTTTGGGGTCACTTTATTTTTCTAATTTGGGTTTTCACAGCTAAATTTCCCTTGTAGGACTGCTTTCATTGTGTCACATGGGTTCTAGGAGGGAGTACTGCCATTATCATTTGACTCTAGACCTTTTTAATATTTTCCTTGATTTCTTCCATGACCTATGATTATTGAAGAATATATTATTTAATTACCATGTGTTTGCATGGTTTCTATGATTTCATCTGCCATTAATTTCTAATTTAATTGCACTATGATCTGACAATATACATGAGATTATTATTTATTTAAGCATGCTTTATCCTCTATGATGTGGTCCATTTTGGAGAAAGTTCTGTGTGCTACTATGAAAATTTTGTATTCTGTTGTTCTTGGGCAGGCACTCTGTTGAATTTATTTGTTCAAAGGTGTGGTTCAATTCTAATATTTCTTTGATGATTTTTTAATCTGTTTGACCTGTCTATTTGTGATAGTGAAACACTAAAGTCTCCCTACTATGACTGTGTTGATGTTTACCTGATGCTTTATTTCCAATTTTTTTTTAAATGAAATTGGGTGTGCCAGCATTCAGTGATTATACATCTACAGTTGCTATTTCTTCCAGGTGAATGGTTCCCTTTACCATTGTTACCATGATAGAGTGTTCTTTTTGTCTTCTGATCAGTTTAGGCTGGAAGTATACTTTGTCTGAAAATAGAATAGCTACTCCCCTTTGCTTTCATGCTCCTGTTGAATGGCATATCATTTTCTATCCTCTGATCTTCAATTTATATGTTTCTTTATGGATAAGACATGTCTCTGGTATGCAACATATAGTTGGGTTTTATTTTTTGATTAAATCTGCTAATCTGTGTCTTTTGACTTTGGAGTTAAGACCACTAACATTGAGAGTTATTACTGAAAGGCACTAATTGATTCCTGTCGTTGCATTCTTTTTCTATTGCTGATTCCTTTATTTTTCCCCTTTGCTTAAAAACTCACTTTGCTTGATGTACACACTCCTTTGGGTTCTTTGGTGACACTGGCTTCATTGTTTCTGTCTAGGAATTTTTTTTTTTAGTACTTTCTTCAGTGCTGGTTTAACGGTCATGAATTTCTTCAAGTGCTCTTTGTCATGGAAAACTTTTCTCCATCCATTTTGAAATAGAGTTTTGCAAGATATATTAATCAAGGTTGAAACTCTTTTCTGTTTTGGTTTGCTTGTTTGTTTGTTTGTTTGTAGGCCTTGAAAAACTTTACTCCAAGCTCTCCTAACCTTTTGGTTTGTGTTGAGAAATCTTCTGTTATTCTGATTGGTTTGCCTATATAAGCTACTGGCTGTTTTTCTCTAAGAACTTTTAATATTCTCTGCTTTTGTTGAATTTCTGGAATTTTGATTATGATATGTCATAGGGAGGTTCTTTGCTGGTCAAAGCTTTGGGGGACATTTTATATCTAAACCATAACAATCAGGGTCTCTTGTGGTTCCATTCAGATTTCAAGATTCGTTTTTTTTTCTATTTTTGTGAAAAATGCCATAGGAATTCCATTGCATTTGAGATGACTTTAGGTAGAACATTGTACCAGATGAAGACTGGGTAGAAGATTAATTCTATCAATCTTCTCTAAAGATGCTCATGGGCTAGAGCTCCATTTCTTTGCCTTCAATCACTTTCATCGATGTTTTAGTTTTCAGTGTATAGGTCTTTTACCATCTTGGTTAAATTTATTCCTAAGCTGTTTATTCCATGCTATTTTAAATGGGATTACATTCTTAATGTTTTTCAAATAGCTCACTGTTAGTGTCTATAAATGATATTGATTTTTGTATGTTAATTTTTTATCCTGAATTTTACCAGATTTGTTTGATTCTAAAAGAAAATTTGATACAGTTCTTTTAAAATTTTTATACATAAAACCATATCATTGGAAGTAAATGGTATACTGTTATTACACAAGAGGAAGGGAAAGGGTTAAGGGAGAATAAAATGTAAAAGAAATTTCAGAGTGGAATCACACCCTTGACACGTATTGACTTAGTAGATATATAGAGAGTATTCCACCCCTATACAACAGACTATACATTCTTTTCAGCAGTATATGGTACTTTTTCCAAAACAGATCACATACTAGTCCACTGCTTAAGTAAATATAAAAGAATTGGAATCATTGAATGCATACTATCTGACCACTGTGCAATGAAAGTAGAAATCAACAACAGAAGAAGTTTTAGAAAAGGCAAAACCTCCTGGAAAATTAACAACATATTCCTAAATAACCAATGGTTCACAAGAAATCAAAGAAGAAATTTTAAAAATTTTGGAAGTTAGTGACAATGACTGTACAATTCAACAAAACCTCTGGGACACTATGAAAGCAGTTCTAAGAGGAAAATTCATTGCAATCAATGCTCACATTAGGAAAACAGAGCAAGTCCAAATAAATAACCTTATGAGGAATCTTAAGATTCTTGAGATTTATTTCACTTAAGAGTATGGTCTCAAGATGCATCCATTTACCTAGGAATATCTCAAGTTTATCATTCTTTATGGCAGAGTAGTACTCCATTGTAAATGAAATAAATCAGACACACATGTTTAAATATCTCATAGTTTCTCTGGTGTGAGAAACTGAAGTGTATATAAAGACTAAAATGTATTATATTGGGAAAGGGAAGAAAGTGTCCAAATGAGAAAGGAAACAAGGGAGGGGGAAAGGAACAGAGGGACAAGAGAAATAAGAAATGGAAGGAAAAAATGGAAACAAAGCTTTTGTAAATAGGGAGGGAGGAGGGGGTGGGGGAGGGGAGGGGAATGGGAAAAAAAGAAGCAACAAGATATGTCATGTACAGGTACAAATCCCCTATGATGAATGTTATCATTATGTACATTTAAAATGTACCATTAAAATAAAATTTTTTTAAAAAGATACTTGAGAAACAAAGACGAATCAGCCCCAAACCAAAATTAAGGAGGGAAATTATAAAGATGAGAGTGGAAATCAATGAAATTGAGACTAAAAAAACTGCAAAAAAAATCAACAAATCAAAGAGCTGGTTCTTTGAAAGAATAAATAAAATAGACAAGCCCTTAGCATGACTCATTAAGAGAAAAAGAGAAAAGATTCATATCAATGCAATTAGAAATGACAAAGGTGAAATCACAACAGATGCTGTCAAAATCCAGCAGATAGTAACTACTTTGAAAAATTATATTCCAGCAAATTAAAAATTTTGAAGAAATGAACAGTTTCCTAGACACATACAAACTAGCAAAACTAACCCAAGAAGTCATAAATATGCTTAACAGCCCAATAACAAGCAATGAAATTGACTCAGTAATAAAGAATCTACCAACTAAAAAAATCCCAGGACCTGATAGATTCATGGCTGAATTCTACAAAACCTTTAAGAATGTAATATCACCAAAACTCTTCTCGCTTGCCTAAGAAATTGAAAGGGATGGAGTGCTCCCAAATTCCTTTATGGAAGCCACTATCACTCTGATCCCAAAACCAGATAAAGACCCAACTAAAAAATGGAACTATAGACCAATTTCTTTAATGAACATAGATGTAAAAATTCTCAATAAAATATTAGCAAATAGAATGCAACATATTATCAAAAGGATCATACATCATGATTAAGTAGGTTTCATCCCAGAAACACAAGGATGGTTCAACATACATAAGTCTATAAATGTAATATATCACACAAACAGAAGAAATGTCAAAAACCACATGGTCATATCAATAGATGCAGAAAAGGCTTTCAACAAAATCCAACACCCCTTCAAGATAAACATCCAAAATAAAACAGGCATAGAAGGACCATTCCTGAATATGATAAAGGGTACCAATGGCCAGCATCATACTAAATGAAAAACTAAAAGCATTTCCCCTAAAATCAGGAACAAGATAAGGATGCGCACTTTCATCTCTGTTATTCAACATAATACTTGAAACATTAGCCAGAGCAATTAGGCAAGAGAAAGAAATAAAAGGACACATATAGTAAAGGAAGAACTCAAATTATCATTATTTGCAGATAACATGATACTCTACATAGAAGACCCAAAGAATTCTACCAAAAAACTCTTAAAATTAATAACCAGTTCAGCAAAGTAGCAGGATACAAGATCAACCCACAAAAATCTTTAGCATTTGTGTATACCAACAATGAACAGGATGAGAAGGAAATTTTGAAAACAATACCATTCACTGTCACTTCCAGAAAAAATGAAATACCTAGCAATTAACCTAACTAAGGAAGTGAAAGACCTCTACAAAGAAAACTACAGTACTCTGAAGAAGGAGATTAAAAAAGACATCAGAAAATGGAGAGATATCCCTTGCTCCTGGACAGAGAGAACAAATATTGTCAAAACGGCCATACTTCTAAAACTTTTACACTTGTTGCAAATAGGGAGGGGTGGGTGAGTGGAAGGGAGGGGAGGGGAAGTGGGGGGGAAGAGGGGGGAAAACCAAGATGTATCATGTACAGGTACAAAATAACCATGTTGATTATGAACATTATGTATACAATGTACCAATACATGTTCTTGGTAAAAATAATAAAAAAAAATTAAAACTTTTATACAGAGTCAATGCAATCCAAATCAAAATACCAACAGCATACTTTACAGATCTAGAAAAGCAATCTTAAAATTCATATGGAAGCAGAAGAGACCCCAAATAGCAAAAGTAATTTTGGGCAATAAGAACAAAGCAAGCATCATAGCAATACCAGACTTCAAGCTATACTACAAAGCAATAGTGATGAAAATGACATGGTATTGGAACAAAAACAGATATGTAGATCAATGGAACAGAAGAGAGGATACAGAAACCTCCTTGGATATATTCAACTATTTGATTTTTGACAAGGGTCCAAAAGCATACGATGGAGAAAAGACAGTCTATTCAATAAGTGGTGTTAGGAAAACAAGTTGTTTGTAGAAGAATGAAACTAAACCCTTATCGCTCACCATGCACTAAATTAAAAGCAAAATGGATCAAAGATCTAAACATTAAAACAGAAACATTAAACCTTCTGGAAGATAAAATAGGTAAAACACTTGAAGACATAGGTATAGGAAGGGATTTTCTAAGCAGAACCTCAATTGCTTAACAAATAGCAGCAAGACTCAACTAATGGAATTCTAGCAGACTAAAAAGCTTCTGTACAGCAAGAGAATCAATCAGCAGAGAGAAAAGAAAACCTACAGAATGGGGAAAAACTTTTGCCAGCTACTCCTCAGACAGAGGACTAACACCTAGAATTTATAAAGAACTCAAAAAAAAAATTAAACCACCTAAAATTAAAGACCCAGGCAAGAAATAGACTAGAGAATAAAAGACACTTCAAAGAGGAAGAAACACAATTGGCTAACAAATATATGAAAAAATGCTCAACATCTCTGGCCATTTGAGAAATGCAAATTAAAACGTTAAGATTCCATCTTACTCCAGAAAGAAAGGCAATCATTAGGAAATCAAACAATAACAAATGCTGTCATAGCTGTGGTGAAAAAGGAACCCTCCTGCATTGCTGGCGGGAATGCAAGCTAGTACAACCTTTATGGAAATCAATATGGAGATTTCTCAAAGAACTGAAATTAGAAATTCCATACAACCCAGCTATTCCTCTGTTAGGTATCTACCCCAAAGAGCTTAAGTGATCATACTACAGTAATACACACATACCAATTGTAGTAGACTTATTATGGTCAGTTGGAGCAGGAGCACCCAGATGAACTGAATTGGTGTGGTTCTAGGTGTAGAAGATCCACCTGAAGATTGTTGCACACACAACATAAAATAGAACAGGAGCAGAAGATGGCAGCCAGCTGTTTCCCAGGAGAAGCTCTGTTGCGGCTGGTTCTCCAGAGGGGAGCTCAGCTGTTCTTGTCACAGAGGGAGCTCAGGGTCTTGCTGTCATCGGGGATAACTGCTGTTCGCTTCAGGGGAGCTCTGGTCCTCATCTCTGCTATGAGCATTGTATCCTGGTTCCAGTATAGATTTCTTCAGCCTCTTAGTGCAGACACAGATGTACATGAGACAGTGCTGTAGGCGCCTAGGCCTTGACTGGATCTTCTGAGTCTCCATGCATAGGTGGATGTTCTGCACTCTTCCTGCATTTGGATTGTGTGTGAATGTTATAATTTGTAAGTGTCCTGTATTAAATCTGTTCTCTTGCAAACCACTAACTCTAGAAAAGTAAATAATATAGCAATGTTTACAGCAGCAAAATTTGTAATAGCTTAATCCTGAAAGCAGCCTGTATACCCAACAACAGATGACTGGATAAACAAAATGTTGTATCTATATATAATGGAATACTACTCTGCCACAAAGAATGACAAATTTGAGGTATTTGTAGGAAAATGGATGCACCTGGAAAATCTAATACAGCGTGAAATAAATCAGACACACAGTTTAAAAACCATATGGTATTGCTCACTTGAGTGAGGCAACATACAAGCAAAGAAAATGATAAAGGATGGATAGCAATGGACAAGGGGACAAATCTCGGCAAACAGGGAAATGGTCCAAGGAAACAAGGATGAGGGGTAAGGAGTAGAGGGGAAAGTAAGGGGAATAAAGATGTGCCATGTACAGGATCCTAATAATTCCAATCAATGTAAACATATCCCATAACATGAGCTAAGACAAATAATATTAACAAGTATGTAAAAGGTGACGGGGAATCAGAGGAGGAGGGAGAGGGAAGGGGAAGGGAATTAGGGGGAAAAAAGCTATAATCTGTACATGTAACTGCTCCCCAAAATGATTGTGAACTGCTAGAATTGCAAACATGTACTAATAAAAAAAATTAACAACAACAACAAAAAAAAGAACAGATGGCTGAGAAAAAGGCAGCGAAGACAGAAATTGGAGCAACATGGCCACGAGTCGAGATTGTCCCACCAGAGCCAGAAGAGGTGCTCAGCCTCGCCTGTGTCTTGATTTCAGACTTCAGTCCTCTAGAACTGTGAGAGGAAATATATCTTTTGTTTTAAACTGCAAAGTGTGCAGTAGTAACTTGCTATGGCAGCCACAGGAAGCTAATATACCTCCTAAATTAAAAACCAAAACAAACAAAAAACCTTTTGTAGCACTGCAGCAGCAGAAATTCAGAGAAGTCCCAGCACAGAAACAACAAAAGTTATGATGCACTAACCAAGAAGGCTAAGCAGATAAACAGACGTGGAAGAGCCCAGGGGAGAAAATTTCCAAACATCAGGAGGAAAATACTGAAAACTGAACCAGGTTAAAGAACTCAAATTATAAAGACATTCCGTCATCCTAAATAAAACTGACATTGAAGTCAATTCTCATCAAGATCTCAATAGGATTTTTCATGATTCTAAAATTCATATGGAAGAGGAAAAAGATACAATATTTAAGACAATTTTCTACCAGAACAATGTGGAGAGGTGAAGTGCTTATTTTTTACCAGATATCAAGACTTAGAGAACTCATGTGTTCAATGACAATATCTTCAAGGATGGGCAATGACAGAGACCGAGATCCAACCAACAGAGCTTCGCATTTACAGAAAACTGATAGATCAGAGAAGCAGCATTGTACATCAATGGCGAATTCATAGCTTATTCAAATATCAATGCTGGATCAAGCTATCTACTGTATATGGAAAAAAAGTGATTCTGTACTTCACATCCTAGTATTTCAAGTAGATTAAAGACTTAGATGTGAAAGACAAAACAAAAAAAAAAGTTATTTCTTCTTTTTAACGTGGTTGTTACTATAAACTCCCCTTTTGCTGTATTCCATAAATTTTACCGTATAGTGTTTCTATTTTTTCTTGGTCTCAAGATATTTTTGACTTCTCTTTTATTTTTAATCCATTGATTAGTTAGGATTGTATTAATTTACACACACTTATGAGTTTCAAATTTTCTTCCTGATACTGATTTCTAGTTTCATACCATTGTGGTCCAAAAAGACATTTGTTATGATTTCAATCTTAAATTTCTTAGGATTTGTTTTGTGGTTTAATATATTCTCTATCCTGGGGAATGTTCCATGTATGCTTCAGAAGAGTAATTATTCTTCTGCTGAATGGAATGTTCTGACTATATCTGTTAGACCCATTGGCCTATAGATAGGAATATATCTTTAAGTCCATTGTTTCTATACTGGCTTTCTGCTCGCTATCTATTATTGAAAGTAAGATACTGAAGTCCCCTATTAGTATTGTATTGCTATCTTATTTACCTCTTCAGTTCTGTCAATATTCATTTCATATATTTAGGTGCTCAAAAGTTGAAGATTATATACATTTATATATATTTTTTTTCTCTCTTTTTCATTCTTCTCCTCTTCTCTTTCTCTTCTGTCAGGGAATTCACAGCCAAGGGGACCCTTCTTGGTAGCAGGTTGGGCTTTCAGGCATGCTCTCAATGGCAGAGGCACCAGTATCTAATGCTTGGAATTATGGAGGAGCCACAGAGTTGGGGTATGAAGCAAGGAAACATGTGAAGGGGCCAAAGCTCTGGAGTTCAGAAGAGCAGCGGCAACAGTGCCAGGGCACAACTCCCCCACCGAGGCAGGGGTAACAGTGTGTGAGATGCCAGTGCTTGTGGTGCAGGGGAGAACCAAGGTCAAGAACATGGATGTGTGCAAAGCTACAGTAGTTCTGGTGTCCCAAGTGTAGCACACCCAGAAACTGTGGATCCAGGGCTCGGGGGTGCACTAAACTGTAGATGCAGTTGCACATGAAGCCAGCAGATAAGGAGCATGGGCACAGGAGGAGCAACAGTGGCTCCAGTGCCCAAGGAGTGAGCTTATTGGCCATGATGGTGCCTCTAATGACAATGTATAGGCATTCACAGAGCAAACGTGCATAGTGTGGGTACATACACAGTGACAGAGGTTCTAAGAACGGGGTGGGGTTGGCTCATGGCAATCACGCCCTTGGTGTTTAAGATGTAGGTGCACACGCTGCAGCCCCAGAGCTGGTGCCTGGAATATAGGTACGTGTGGAGGAGCGATAGCTCCAGAATCAGAAGCATGAATGTTGCAAGGCAGCAGCACCATTGTACCTCCTTCTAGGATGGCTAGGCACAGCCATGTCTTCCTTTCTGAGGGGTCTCCGGCAAGGACAGCTGGTTACCTTAGTGGTCAAAGATGTCAGTGCCCTCCGCAGAGGAGGCTATGCTGAGTCTCCAGACACTTCGGGATGTTACTCTCTCCAGAGATAGACTCTTCTGTGCAATTATTCTCTCCCCATTTCTTTTCCTCCACTGTAGACTTCCCAAGGCTACTGTCATTATGAATCTACTTGTCATGTTTGAAGGTTGAAAAAGGGTTCTACTATCTTGCTGACATCGTTCTAGAATATGCCATCTTGTGGGAAGAATAATTTAATGGAATTTCTATTACCAATTTGACAAATTTTTATTCTTAGTATATTGGAAAAATCAGTGATGCATACGGTCTTGCCACATTTAAATTTAATAAAACAATCAAAAATTATTGGAAAAAAAATGATAAGGTTTTGTGTTTTTAAAATGTTGAAGAAACGAAGAAAATGCCCATACAAACAAAAATATTCAGGCTGGGGCTGGGGATTTAGCACAGTGGTTAGAGCGCTTGCCTCACAAGCACAAGGCCCTGAGTTCGATCCCTGACAACAACAACAACAAAAAAGAATACTCAGGCTGTACCCACATTTCAATATCAAAAAATTAAAATGTCTACCACTTATTGAATTTGCTCTTGTTTTATCAGGTGCCTCAGCATTTGTAGAGAAATTACGCTATTTTATTTATTAATGAAATCTACAGTCTACAAAGACCAATTGAAACTGGAAATAGTTTCAAATTTATTAATCATAAAATGCAACTTTAAAGTAGATTGCAGGTAATTTGTGGAAAAAATAAGACCATACTGAAAAAAAATACATTCTTCAGAAAAACTATATTCTTCAGTATTGACACAATACTAGAGATAGATAAAACTACAAAACTGATCAAGATATATTAATATATAAGAGAAATAATTAGGTTGCATATATTGTTTCTAAGTATTTAGATATTTGATGCAAAGAAATTTTTATTTGGCTTTAACATTCACAGATACATTAATTTTTAAATAGATTTTTAATAGTTTTTCAGTAGCTCTGTTCTATAAATTCACAAATAGAATAAAACAATTTGACGGTCAGCAAATATTTTTAGAAGAATATAATTATAATGATTTTAGCACCTTTACACTTTCCAAAGTCTCCCAGTTTGGGTGATAAATTATATGGTCACTCTAGCTACATATCATACTGGGAAAAAAAATGAATGTAATTTTCTATTCTGGGATATGTTGGGAAAATAGAGAACACAGCCAGCAGTATCATTAACTTCTTTTTCTTTTAGACTATGCTCATAATTACAGAATTTATTTCCCTTTCAGCACTTAGTATATTGCGTGTTCATTGTGACTGAGCTGGTGGGTGGGCTGGAAAAACTGGAATAAGCTTGGAGTAAATTATCCAGGTGCTCCATGGAAACCATTTAGCAATATCACCAGGTATAGTTACTATGTCAGTCCTCATGTAAATGTTTACTTTTACTTTTATATTTTGATTTTCCTTAATGAAAGACAAAATAACTATCTGACTGATCACGATTTTTCCCTTTCCAAAATCCTGCCTCTGAGTCCTGTATGATTAAGTACGGTGAATGATAAAGTAGCCAGAAGCTCTGTCTATTCCATTGAATAACTGAGTCAATGACAAGCAAATGAGAGAAAATTGGCCATGGTCACTTTCTGCCTTCATAGTGCCAAAACAATTAGTGAATGAATGAATCCCATTGATAAGTCAGGAGTTCTGAATTTGAGTTCCAAGTATGGGCACACTGCTATTGTTTAGACTATGCCCCCTACTGAGATATGTTGAAATCCTAACTCTTAGTTCCTCAGAACATGATCTTATTTGGAAATAGAGTTTTTAAGACTCTACTAGAGTAGGGCAAGCCTATAATACAATATGACTGGCAATCTTATAAGGGAGAAATTTGAAAAAAGACACACCAAAGGAGAATGTCAGGTGAAGGCAGAGGCAGAGAATGAAGGTATGCACTCAGCAGCCAAGGAATATCGAGATCGCCAGCTGTGAAGGCACAACACAGGCTTCCTCTAGGAGCCCTCAGAAGAATCAACCCTGCTGACTATTTTGATTGCAGACTTTTGGCCTCCAGAAGTGTGAGACAAATTCTATTGTTTTAAACCACCTGCCTTGTGACACTTTTTTTCACAGCCCTAGCTGTCTAATCCTCTAAACTTCAATTCTCTCCTGTGTATAATGAGGTTACTGGTAATATCCACTGTCAGTTGTGTGGTGAAAATGAAATTAGTTAAAATTTCAGGAAAGCACTCTGTGCTAAAGCAATAAACCCATGACTGAGACACCTTTAAAGTGAGAGACCAGTCCCAAATAACCCTTCTCTGAGACTATCCCAGGAACGTCCACAGCCATTTGATCCAAGAAAATCCAACAGATTTTCTCTCCTGGGAATGCAGAGCTGATATGGGAGCTCGGCTCATTCTCTGCAGGGTACCTGACCTGAGGGGCAGCCACAGTGTCCCTGTGCACTGAAGGCAGGAAGACAGTCTGCAGAAAGAAAGGGATGAAGCCGAAGCTGCATGAGGCCACGCAGCCCTGGAAGGAGAGAGTGAGTAGGCACCTGAGTGGGTCTGCCAGGCTTTCCCACTCTTCTTTCATACCCATCCCTTTGGACTGTGAGCAGCCTGAGCCTGCCTTGCTTCCTGTGCTTATTCTCTGTTGCTAGAAAGTCAACATGAAGGCAAAATAAAAAAATATATATATTGAAACTAAACTGACAGTTCAGTCTGAATCATACAAAGCCTGGAATCCACCACAACTGAAATGCTACCAGAGCTATAATCATTGCATATTAGTGAAATCACTCGTATTGATTTTGAAAAGTAGACATCTATAAAGACCTTTGAATACATTTTATATTTTTGAGATCTCAATATTTGTATAGTCCATACCAGTGGTTCATAAAATTGAGGACTCTGGTGACTTAGAGGACTTCGATATTTTCTATAATTTGAAATAACAAAACTTTCTAACTTACCTAGCACCAACCTTTATAGGCCAACTAGAACATAAACTTTGTATTTAGATATTTCTCTGCTTACTAACAAGTTAGAATGGCAATTCTGTATGCTTTTGGCTAATTCTTCTAATGTATTTTTCATAAGGATTTTGAATCATAGAGTTTTGAGTAGCAATGGATAGCACTGGTAAGGAAGAAACTGGAATGCATAAGCCCCTTTTGGTTATAAATTCTAGAATTTCCAGGAAGAAGTCACTAAAAACACAATAGGATCCAACCCTTCAAAGAGCTCAAAAATGGGAGAGAAAAGAAAAGGGAAAGGTTCCTTCAGCTTCTAATTGCCTCCTATACAGAAAGGTGACTGTTCCAAAAACAAACAAAAATGCAAAATATATAAAACTTCTCTCAAGTCAGGCCTTCCTCTTGGTTGGTTTGTTTGTTTGTTTGTTTTTACGCTATGGCAACAAGTCAGTGAAACCCTGTCCTCACTGTCAAGAATCACCCAGATCTCAAGAAATCAGTTTTCTGCAAACTCCTTATAAATCAGTCTGCTTCCAAAACTGAAATAAGGGTATAATTTCAAAAACACTGAAAATAAAACTTTGGAAGTTAAAGTTTCTTAAAAATCCTTTGCACTTATTCCAGGCCTATACCTTAGGTGATGCTGCGGAAGCATTAGGAAGAGTAAACGGCCAGCATTGCTGAAAGGCATATAACAACCATGGGATCAACAAGTCAAGGAATCACACAGCCAGTTCTGAAAGCTGCACTCTTTACAAGTCTATAGCCTCCTTCAGAGAAAAACAGCCACGGGAGAGGATTTCAGCCCAGGATTCTATGCCGTCTTCCCTGAGGCCCACTGTTATGGCCCTGGTTGGTCGGTCAAGAGCTCAGTACCTGAGTCAAGCCACCCGCCAAAAGCCACAGGATTGTAGCATTGCCTAATAGCAGAACCTTGCCAGGAAGGATGCTGTAGGCTAGATAGTAAATGGCTAAACCAAAAAGATTCTCAAGGAGTTTCAATACTTTCAAAGACGTCCAAAAGCTAGAGAGTAATATGGAAGCTAAAAGCACAGAGAGAAGTTAATAAATAGAGCTCATGAAAGAGGAGAAACCACAAGTCAGAGAAGGGAGTAGAAAGAGAAGATAGGCAGTAAGATAAAGTGCCCACAGAAAAAGAGGAAAAACAAGCTTCCTCAGGAGTATGGCTGAGTAAGGGAACAGGGTTAGGAGCAACCATGGGACAGGTTTATGGGTTGAACCAAGTCATGCAAAACTTGGTATGTTGAAGTTCTAACTGTAGCACTCTGGAATGTGGGCTTGTTTGGATATAGGGTCTTTATAGAGGTATAATCAAGTTGAAATGAGGTCATTAAGGTGGGAGCCAATTCATCTATACGACTGATGAGCATATAAAAGATTTGCAGACAGGGACATTGTCCAGCGATGACGGCAGAGATTGGGGTGATGCATCTACAAGCTAAGGAACGCCAAAGATGGCCAGCAATCCCCCAAAGCTAGGTGAGAGGCATGCGACAGATTCTCTGGCAGCCCTCAGAGGGAGGCAAGCCTGCCAAAGCCTTCATCTCAGAGGTCTAGTCTGCAGGGCTATGAGACGACACACTACTGTTGTTCAAGCCGCCCAGTTTATGGTTCTTTGTTAGGGCAGTCCTAGCAAACTAGCCCAGACACTCAGAGCTGCTGCTTCCTCTGACACATCTGCTCTGTTCCCTGAGGCTACCTGGCTACCTGGAAGGCTTTCTGTTTTCTCTCTTGCTTGCATATTCCCACAATAACCCCATCACCTCAGATAACCTGAGCTTCTGGTCTCTGGAACCAGAAAAAAACTCGCTAACTCAGTGGGAATTTAGTAATGTTTACAAATGAATCAATGAAGCAGTGGGAAGCAAAGAAGCTGCTGTTTTGGGATCCTCAAATCAGAGGACCAGGAAGTCTGCAACAACTTTCCCGACAGCTTCAGGGAGTGGCATCCAGCCAGCGACTCAGCTGCTTGGCAGAGCAGAGGAGATAGCAGGTGACGCTGGGAAACCTGCACGCTGGCAGCTCTGTGCTGGGGCAGGCTCTGGTCTCCCGACCACCAGTTTCCACCCCATCCAAACTCTCCAAGAGAAGAGCTCCTGAAGAAACTAATACAGATCAATTATCTTTACTCTTCAGGGTCTGCAACGCAGCAAATATTTAAGAAACCAGCATCATCTCTAAACAAAGTCCTCGGATCACCCAAAACAGCTGCTTTCAGTGGTGGACCACAGGAGGTATCTGGGAAGTATTTTCTGGGTTCTTGTAGCCTTCACCCTGCCCCTAAGCTCATTTCCCCACAGCCCAGATTCCCTGGATGCCTGGTGTGAGGAAAAAAACTGGCACCTGTCCTGGCTCAGCCATCTGTGCCTCCTCGCCTCACCAAAGTGAGAACGCATTAAAAATAAATTATTTTGAAAACACATTCTCTCCATTCAAACGTTACTTCCAGACCACACAAAAGAGGCACCTCTAGGATTTTCACTCCTGGCAGCAGCTAAGTGGGGGATGCTGAATAATACGCTCAGAATTTGTTCAGAAAGATTTGGGGCAAAATCAGGTGAAATCCCTTCTGAGCTTGAGAGAGAGAGACGGGACCCAGAGCAGAACAGCCTGCCAGGCAGTCAAACTGCAGCGCTCATTACTTTGAATGAGCAATTTCAACCCAGCCCTGGACAAAACCACAAGTGGCTACATACTGTTAATTGCTGCTAATTCGATGTTTAAGGCACATAACTTTTTTTTTTGGTACATCTTATATGTAAGCCAGCTTTAACTTATTTTATCTTTTTGCACCTTTACATTAAATAGGCTTTCCAGAACAGACTAAGAAAAATGAACATTTTTGAGTACTTTCTTTCTGCCAGACAATAGAGTGGGTTAATAGTACATTGCATTTTATCTTCGCAACTTCCCTTTGAGATGAATTCTTTTATCTCGATTGTAAAAAGCAGTAGTCTGGCTCAGAAAGGTTAAGTGACTCAGCTAGGGACATGCTGCTATCAGGCAGGAGGGACGAGATTTAAATACAGGATTTTCGCCATGCATCTTCCTTAAAGAAATACAAAGGCCAATTTTCAATAGCAGAGAAGACAGGTTTTTGGATGCAGTCATTTAAAAATCTCCTCTATCATCAACTTTACATTTTTTGGATAAATCAGCACCACTGTCAGATACAGTACAAGAATTGATTATTTCTAGAATAATTCTATAATCATGATTCCTAAAGAATATAGAACTTTCTTTAGAATTGTAGCCAATGGGAATTAGAATGGTTGTCTAGGGATTCTTTAGTACCACGGAAGCTATGTATCAGGCTAAAATTAAAGCCGAAAGAACTTCTCTATAATGTCTAAATAATAGTCGCAATTTTTGTATTGGTCAGTTGAAAACAGAATTACAAACAGTATAAATTTAGTAATGCTATTGAATGAATTAACCGTATTTTTTAACATAAAAGAATCTACTGACAATTGACAAATTAGTAGTGACTATGCACAAAGACATGTAATTTATTCCATCTACAGTAATGATTGATTCATACACGTATTCAAGATCCCTTAGAAAAACTCCTCAGCCTCTCCAAGGACTGTGGCCACCACATTAGGAAGGAATTTAGTCACTTTCTTTTTTGCTGGGACACAATACCCAACACCCACAACTTATAAAAGGAGAGGTTTATTTTGGTTCAGTTTCAGAAATTCCATCCACACTTGGCAGCTCAAACACAGAGACAGCACGGTGGGAGGGCTGCCACAGAGCACAGGTGCTCATGGCAGCCAGGAAGCAGAGGGCAGGACCAGGTGGGAGACAATACTCTTCCAGGCCACATCCTGAGCAGCCTACCTCTAACCAGGCCCCTACTTCCTCCTATCGAGTCAACTCTCAATCGGTGGAATCATCCACTGATGAGTACAGTGTCCCAATAATCCAATCACCTTCCAGATACATGAGGCTCTTGGGAGACAACCCAGATCTAAACAGTAACAGGCCCTATCCAGGTCAGCCTCGCAGATGAGGACAGACAAGCCCTGGGAGAAAATTACATGCCCAGGGGTCAAACAGCAACAAAGTCAAGACCAATCTAAGTCTCCTGACTTGCACTTCAGTGCTCTTTTTCTAACTGAGAAACAGCACACTTAGTCAATTATTCATCGTCACTGCGTTTTTCTAAAGCATTAACAGTAGAGAGAACAAATACAGGCATGCAGATAAATACCTTCACTTTCCCAAAACTGAATGTAATATCTATCTTGAACCCTTACTTGTCAGGGATAGAGATGTTCGTCTTGGTCAGTTCTGAGAAAGCTTAGTCAACTTAAGATGCTTCCTTTTGCTGAGTTATATATGGTGTGAGGTAGATAGAGATGGGAGGATTACAGTGTCCAGGCATTTGAGATGACTGGGATTTGAGTGTCATCCATCCACATGGGCCATCACTGACCCGCAACCCACTGCTGGGTCTCAGGACACCACCACCCTTGCAGCTGCACCCACTAAGGCTAATGTCTGTGTCTCCACCAGGCCTCCCTCTGGTCACATTGCTCATGCTGAATTCCAAAACTGAAGACTAAATTCTAAAACTGAGGGCTCCTTAGTCCCACTGTTCTCCCAACAGCTCTCTCGTTACTCTCTCCAGGACGGGGTCATATTTAAATGGCCTCTCAAATCCTTCCTCTCACTATTGCTCTGTTCAGGGTTCCAAAATTCTATTTTGAAACTTAAGAATAAAAAAATGACTTTTTTCTTTCTTTTTCCGCTAATCATTCTTAGAGTCTCCCTTCCCTACAGGGCAAGAAAGACATAAAATTGTGACAATACACCAGTTAATGCTTCAAGATGTTATGCTACATTTTGCTTTGCAGTAATTAATTAAACTAGATTGGTATCACTATTAAAATCTCTTCCATTTAAGTTATTAACATATTTTACATGAATCACTTCCTACTACGACTGATAAATTTCTTTAATAATTATTTTATTACTACGTGTGTGCAGTACATAAGAGTCACAGTCCTTGTAGATAGTTGGTACATGTACGTATCACATTTTAATATTTTCATCCACTTACCCCTCCTTCCTCCCCTCTCCCTCTATCTCTTGATCCCCTTCACATCTGAGGAAGATTTATCTCCCTACTGCCTATTATCTTTTATTTTTCTCTTTATTTATATTTTGGGTTTCTCATATAAGAGAAACCATGTGATAGTTCAGCTTGTATATCTGATATATTTCACCTAAGATTATGGTCTCAAAGAATATCCATTTTCCCACAAATGACTCAAGTTTATCTTTCTTCACGGCAGAGTAGTACTCTGTTGTGTATAAATACCACATTTTCTTTACCCGTTCATCTGTTGATGGACATATAGGCCACTTCCAAGACTTAACTATTATGAATTGTGCTGCTGTAGACATGGGTATGTGTGTATCATTGTAATATGATGTCTTTAACTCTTTTAGAAAGATACCTAGAAGGGGAATAGCTGGGTTGAATGGAATTTCTAGTTTTAGTTTTTTGAGGAATTTCCTTACTGATTTCCATAGTGGTTGAACTAGTTTACATTCCCACCAACAATGTAAAATGGCCCCCCAACCTCGCACAGCCTCACCAGCATTTGTTATTATTTGATTTCTTGATGATAGCCATTCTTTCTGGTGTAAGATAGAATCTCAGTGTCGTGCAAAAAAAATTATGAATGATCTCCAAGAGAAATACATAAGCTCTATAATAAAAAAGGGTAGCAAAATAGTTAACCCAGGCCTCTGCACTATAGAGGACAATGATACTCATATAGCTGTGAAGTGAGATTGCTATGCATCAGTGAAGGTGTACAAATGCACGGAATAACAACTCTCCAACTCATTTAAGTTGCAGCTTAAATTGCCTGGCTTAATTGCTCTCTAAAGTTCCACTTGCCTGATACCCTTTCTTTTTTGGCCTAGCAGGGCCTGAAATAGTCACTATCAATGAACTGGGAAATAAGGTTCAGTCATTGCCTCCAGAAGACCCCCAGCTAAATGAGATCAAATCCAAATGTCTGGTCTAAGAATAAAAGTAGTGTCAAATAACCTCAACAACCCAAATTTTCTGTCTTATACCCCACTGAACTCAATGAACTTCTAATAGCCTTGGCCCTGCCCAACCGTTGCCCATCCCGAAAAGAAAATATCAGTCTACCTCTTTCATCCCAATCACCAGGCACTGTCCCTAAAGATGGAGCCCTTGACAAAAGACACCGCCTCTGTATTAGCTCCAAAATTCTTTCCATTGTTCTCCTGTAGGCCAGACCACTGAATATCATTCTATTTTGAACAAATGTATAACCTAAAACATACTGTAGATACATACAAATCATTATTAAAGCTATGAAAATCCCAAGTCAAGTTGTTATCTAACCAGCTTCAGTAAAGAAGAAATTCCCAGTAAATGGGATAGAGAAGATGAAAATCATGAAAGATATCAAATTAAGAGCTAAAGTAGCAGATGCAGTAGAAACATATAATTACAGGAAGCATGAAAAAGAAGGAAAGTATTGAGAGGCAGACGAGTGGAGAGAAAGAGAAAGAAGAGGTGACCCAAAGTAAGAATCTCTCCTGAAAAAGAAATAAAGAAGTCTCCTCATTAGAAATTGGGCACCCAAATCATTAACTCCAAAATGATAAGTAGGCTTGGATCGTTCAATAACATTCTCTCCTTTTGATTCATTTTACCCATAGCTAAAAATGAAGCTCAAACCTTTAATGAAGTGATAAAAAGATGGCTGTAAACTTACCTGAATTTAAACAGTATGTCCAGTGAGTCCATATCAGTGGAAAAGACAGGAGGGCTATTACTGCCCTTTATTTCAACACTGCACACTGATTACTAAGTCTAAGGTGGTATTTGCTTTCTAAGTAAAGCCTCATGTCAGCACTTCAGACTCAGCTCCTGGTCCACAAAATCCTCACAACTTTTCCCACACCAACTTCTATCCAGCCAAGTCTCTCCAGTGCTGTGGTCACACAATTTTATTTTTGTCCGTTTGCCTTTTAATTTGAACACAATTCTATATACTTGTCTCTGCCAAAAATAGCTTTGCAGGTTAAGCCTGTCATTTCAAAATGTAATTCTATCTGCTTTATATATTCTGATCCTCCTACATTTGTGTCACCTTCAACTGGCCAGTGATGCCTTCTAAATTATCTCAACAGGATAAAGCCGAGGACAGTTCCGTGACATCACACTAAGAACTTGCCAACCTGACAATAATCAAAATTAATTAACGAGTTATAGATGTACCTAAATGCATTATCAATGACCATCCCCTAAGATTGAGGTGGTGATAAGAAAAGGAATGATGATGATGACAACTGATTATGTTGATCCGTCAACATTTATTGATTATCATACTCCAATCCCTGTGCCAAAAACTTTCAGTGTAATTTCCAGTTTAAATCCACAACAATCATATCATGGGGTTTCAAATATTAGCCCCATTAGATAGTTGGGGAAACTGAAACTGGCTTGGAGGAATTATATAGCTTGCCCAAGACTATGCAGCTAGCAAATAATAGAGCTGAAATCTTAAAGGCCAGGCCATCTCCCTCCAGAGCCACATTCTTAACCACTCCATTCAGCTGTTTCCATGTAATGCAAGGTTTTATTCAAGTGTTTCTAAAATCAAGATATAAAGTCCAGAGAGGTCAAATGTAGTATGTGAAAAACAAATGTCTAGAAGAAAGGTCCTTGTACTCCAGTAGCTTACAATCCTCTTGGAAAGATAAGGCATAGAAAAATCAAGCTGTTTTAGAATACAATCATTTTTGTATTGCTAAAAAAATGTGAACCAGACCTATGCACTCTTTTCCAGTTCAGTTCTCCAACGTTAAGGTCACAGAGTAGAAATTTATAAGCCCACATAGAAAAGGGTAAAGGAAAAAAATGAACAGGTCTTCTCTGTGGGGGTTTAGAAGAGGAGGCTTTCTCCCCTTTAGAGGCCTCAGTCATGGACTGCTGTGCTCATGGGAATCATGGCAATGATTAAGCCCACCAGCTCCCTGTTACTGCCCATTCACACTGCTTGGGGGCAAGCTCCTCAGAAAGTCCTGTAGAGGCAGAGTCACTGGGTTCTCCAAATCAGCATCTGAGGTCCTAGAGATTGCAAGTCTATGCAATGAGCTATCAAAGCCCCAGTCAAGCAGAAAATATTTCCCCTGAGGTTGGTGGCCTGAACTCTTCAAGTCATATATAGTCATATACAGTCTCCTCAATGTTAAATTTCATCAAGTTCAAAAATCTCATTACCAACCGGATTAGCAATTATAACCTCAATGTCCAAAGATAACAAAATATTCATGCTCTGTCACTGCAATTGTTTTCATCAAGTAAATGAGACAAAATGTCTTCGGAGAGACCCATCTCAATCTCGTACTTTGTGACCTAGTGCAGCCACTAGTTTACTTCCAAACTGCTGTGATGATCACATGAGATAATGAATGGGCAATTGTCTTGTGCACCGAAAGTGCACAAAGAAAGTTATTACTCTCAGTAGATGTTCAGGAACAAATTCTTGCCCACGTTTTAAAAAGTCCCCATAAGGGGTTGGGGATTTAGCTTAGTGGTAGAGTTCTTGCCTAGGAAGTGCAAGGCTCTGAGTTCGATCCCCCAGCACCAAAAAAAAAAAAAAAAAAAAAATCCCCATATGATGTGCAAAGCACCCTTGTAATCAACCTGTCCATTTCACTGACTTTGGCGTTTCCATTCTAACCTCTCACCTCAACCCATTCACACTCTCAAGACTCCATATCCACTTATCATACCAGAATACCCAGTACTTTTCCATTCACCTGTTCCTCTGTGTTGGAAAGACATGATGCTAAAGAGCCCAGATATTACTATTTTAGAGTATATCAGATTTCCTTTTTGTTTTATTTATTGGTGTGTTTGTGATACATAATAATTACGTTTACCTTGGGGAATTAGTACATGTACATATCATGTCTGAATCATTTTTACCTCCCCTTCCCCTTTTGGTCCTCCTCTTTTTCCCCATTCCAAGATCCCCTTCCCATCTCTATAGAGTCTACCTCCATGCTTCTTAACATGGCTCTTTTATTTTGCTCTTAAATTATTTGTATTTTGGGTCTCCCATATCAGAGACACCTGTGATATTTAGCCTTGCGTGTCTGATTCATTTGATTTAGCATTATGGTCTCAAGATGCATCCATTTCCCTATAAATGACTCAAATGTATCCTTCTTTACGTCTGAAGAGTACTCCATTCTCTCTATCTACATCTATCTATATATTCTTTATCCATTCATTTGTTGATGGGCACATAGGCCACTTCTAAGATTTACTTATTATGAATGTTGCTGCTATAAACATGTGAATAGATATATCACTGTAATATAACGACTTTAACTGTTTTTGGAAGGCACCCAAAGAAGTATAGCTGGATAAAATGGAATTTCGATATTCAGTTTTTGAGGACTCGCCATACTGACTTCCATAGTGGTTGCACTAGTTTACATTCCCACCAACAATATAAAACGTTCTTTTTTCTTCATAACTTTACTAGCATTTGTTGGGGTTTTTGTTGTTGTTATTGTTTGTTTGTTTTTGATGACAGCCATTTTTTCTAGAGTAAAATAGAATCTTAGTGTTGTTTTGATTTGAATTTTTCTAACTGCCAAAGTTGCTTGACATTTTTTCATGTATTTATAGGCCATTTCTACTTCTTCTTTTGAGAAGTATCTATTTATTTCAATTTCTCATTTTTGGCTGTCTTTTATATTGAGGGGTCCAAATTTTTTGAGATTTTGTATTCTAGATATGAGTCCTTTGATGAGTAGCTGACAAAAGAATTTTCCCATTGTGTAGATTGTCTCTTCACTCTGTTGTTTTCTTTGCTGTACAGAGATTTTTAATATTAAAACATATGGAAAATGTTTGATTCTTATTCATTCACATTATGACTTTATCCTCTCTAGGCAAAAAACATCTTAATAACCAAATATTTGCATAATATCTCTCTTTTATGTCCTTGAATCCAACCAACAGCTTTAGAGTATTTCCCCACCCCTGTAATAGCAGCAAAGCCAGTTAACTGATATGTTAATTTTAGGTAACTGGGGATATTCAGAACACTTTGATGAACTATTATAAATCGTAAACTAGCAAAGATGACAAAACCTCTTGTCAAGAAAATGTCAAAAACTTCTCCTCCTGTTCCTTTCATTAGGAGTAGAGTAATGGGAGCAGGCTGTATTGAAGAAAGAATCATATGAGGTTTAGGAAATATACGTGAAGGTGTTCTTTTCTGAGTCAGGCCTTCCAGCTTTACCTAACCTCCCTGTCCTGGTGGATGTCTTACCTTTCATAAAATCTCTCTGTCCTTTGAGGCAAAGGCTCCTTATGTCTTTTAAGAAATCCCAGGACACCAAGAAGGTGTAACAGTGTTAAAAGCCCTGCACCTTCACACCACGTCTCCACACCTGGCCAGGTTGCAACCCTCTTCCCCACCTCTTAGTCTTTCTTCAAGAAGCTGAGCCATCAGACCTGGCAGCATCTCACCAGACACAGAAGCATGAGGACAAGACTTGGGGCACCAGTGGCATCATGATGATTGTAGAATTTAGAAGACTGTAAATATTTTTATAAATGAATTTTCCATGAGACTTTGCATCTGCTTTATTTATCTTTGGGCCCAAAGCTCCTAGCACAGTGTATGGCAACTAATAGCTTGAAAAAAATAATTTGTTTACAAGTTGCAAAAAAAAGAGTGTTTACTAAGCTCTTGAATATGAAATACCCTTGGGGATATCTTTGATTTCAAAGCTCGTGCAAGCTCAAAATTTTTTAAATGAAAGTCTAATTAGTGTTTCAGTGCACCATACCCTTCTTGCGGTAAAATTCCCACCTGCCCAAGAGGTGTGGACAGAATCCCAAGTCCTGTGTTTTCTTACCTACCTGCATTTTCTTCTGCACATTGTGATGAGTTGGTAGAGATGAAATTGATGAAGAGAAAAAGAGGTAATTGACTGAGTAAAATTTCCACTAAAAAGTCAGCCTTGAGGATACACTACAGCACAACTGTCTTATTCACTGTTAGAGTAAATTAATCAACTGAAGATGTTTACAAGACTCCAAATATTGCCCTTAAATGATCAAACCTCTACTTTTGTCATTCATTGATACAACAGCCAATTAACTTCCAACAAAGCAGATCAGTTTGTAAATTCAGCATCTGGTTTGCAAAAAAAAATTAAAACCTAAAAAAAATCTAAAATGAAAAATACATATGTATGTTTTGGAATATACGTGTGTGTGTGTGTGTGTGTGTGTATGTGTGTGTGTATAGCAAGAAAATCCTAAAATCCTCTTTATACCCCATACTGATGCATGCCTTAGCATAGGAATATTTAATGCACTATAGTTATCAGATTTAGAACTTGCCAGATCCAAAGTCATTTACATACTGTAATTACTGGTATTCCCTCCAATCATCTTCCTAGACTAGGGGCTCTTAGAAGACAAAAATGAGTCCTGCTAATCATTACCTCCTTCCCTAACTCCTTGCCCTGACATATTAAGCACTTAGAAAATGTGCTTGAATAAATTAAAACATATCCATGGTCATTTATAATAATAACAGCGAACTTTATTAAGTTATTATCTGTTCTAAAAGTCAATTTCATGCAATTCTTACAACAATCCTTTGAGGTGAGTATTATGATTATCTCCATTTTACAGAAGAAAAAACTGAGCCCTGAAAAAGTAACTGATCCAAATCTACATCCATACATGACGGAGGTGGGACTAGTCTTTCCTTCAGTAAATTCTTTATGTTTCAAAGCTCATTCAAGTTTTAAAACACTCTTCTAGGACCCAAATCTATATTTGGAAACTATGTAAGCCAAGCTACACTAACTATTGTACCAAACATTAACAATATTCCAGTGGCTTTCACAGTAGAGGTTTACCTCTAATTTAATGTCTGAGGCTCTAGGAGATGACAGAACCACCCTATGGAAGGAGTCTTGGAGACCCCTAACTGATTCTCTGCCTCTTGCCAGCAAGTGAAGGACAAGAATGAGGTTTATGCAAGACAGCTTGTGAAGGGCCAGGCCAAAGTTATGTATAGCACTTCCACTCAGACCTCACTGGCCAGAACTCAGTCACATGACTACATATAATTGCAGGTCAGGATGAAAAACAGAGTCCATGTGTAAGGACAAGTGGAAAAGGAGAAGGGAGGTATTGATAAGCACTAACAGCTTCTATCCCAGCAAACTAGAGGACTCAAGATTCAAGCTCAGCATCAGACTTCTTTAAAAGCACAATAGCAGGAGACTTTTCATTATATTGTATTCTGTTCTTCATTCTTTAAAATAATATGCCCCATTAGCAACTACAGCTTCTTCAAGTGCTCTATGCTGTTCCCTGAAAAGATGAATTTAATTCTCTAAAATACAAATATATATCATGTAACTTTAAAAGAAGCATATTTCTTGCCCTACAGATATATTAGGAAATATTTCCATTCCATAAAGCTGCTTCCCTTCAGAAAGAACGTAGTATGACACAGCAGCAAATTCTCTGAACACACTTAAAATTTTAAATGATTTGCAAAAATTGTATTTACAAAAACTGTTTTTATGGTAAGTCAGGATCAGATATTTAATAAACCAGATTTAACTTATGGTATATTGAATTCAAATACAAGTTACGTTTCATTCATTCATTCAAGTATACAACATCTGTTTTTTTTGTTTGTTTGTTTCATTCCAAAGTCCAAAGGCCAAGCCTTAACAGATGCAATATAGTTACAGATAGTTCCATAAGATGACCTCAGGTCAAAAGTCTGGGCCTGTGTCTCTTCCCACACAGGATTCTCAGACCTCAGCAAATTAGAAAAATGTTTAAATTATACTTAGTTATGTCTGTCAAATATGAGCAGAGCTTCCTTCCCTATAATCACAGGCCCTCAGAGCCATGCAACTAAGCACAGAAACCGACCCATTCTGTGAATTCCCTGCTGTTTACAATTGCCAATCAGAGATTACAGGTAGTTCTTGCTTTCCTGAATCCCTAAAGACTAGCATTCAAGATTCAAGAGCACTGAGATTACCCACAACTCAGTCCTTAAAATTCACTCTAAAAATCCCATTCATTTCTATCTAAATTTAAGCTCCTGAGAAGTACATCATTCCAGTGATTTTCAAACATTGCTAATTATCAGAGGCAGCTAGAAATTTATATTTATATAAAATTCCAGTCCATATTGAATCAGAATCTCTGAGACCTGAGAATCAGTTTTTCCACCCTGACCCTCAGTTAATTCTGATGTCGTGCCAGGCTTTAAGAAGCACGCATCTTTATTGAGCACTTGTCCAATACTGTTTGGTTCTGTCTGGATACCCAGGGCCTTCCCTTCATTGTCGATCACCCAGCTCTTAGCTAACTACCCTTCTTCCTTTAAAGCTTGATTCTAGGCATCTCCAAAACATTTTCCCTTTATAGAAATCTTACCTCGGAGCAGTTCCCTAGTAATTCCAAACCAGAAGCAAGTAAAGCTCCAATTATCATAATCACCTCATCAGTCTACATTTTAATGGAGGCATATTTTTCAAACCCTTTCAAAACCCAAATCGGAGCGTGGATTTTAAAACAAACAAGTTAGCACTACTTTAAAATCCATTTCCAGTCATTCTCACATCCTTAGTACAAATCCTTTAAAACTTCAGAAGTCATTAAGGGGTGGCCCTGAAGGTTTTCTGATTGTCAGGAAGTGTTATTGAGATGGATCTGCCAAAGAGATGCTTTATAGCATTTCACACTCCTGTCAAAGTTTTATTAGATTTCTAAACTGAAGATAAATACTTTATTTTTAACCATAACAATCTGAAGCTCTAAGAAGGAAAACGAGAAAGTCAAATGATCCTAAACTTCAGTATGGAAGATGGAATTGCATACTTTCAGGCAGAACTCGTTGTAATTCAAATGAAGAAGGACTTGTGCAATAAGAGAATAACAACCGCTACTAGAAACATGAGAATTATGTGTAGAAAAAGCTAACCTTCCCCACCAATTGCTTCATTTAATTTCCCTATTTAGGACAGCTCCATCTTGTTCACTCTGTCAGAAAGAAATCCTTCCCTTATTAACTCCTCTAATATGATCACAAACCTTGACAGGCAGGCTACTTGAGAAAGAGTTCATGCACTCTTAGAGCTAGAAAAGTCATAGGGATTATCTAGTCCTGACTTCCCTCTGACACAAAAATCCTTTCTCTGGTGTCACTGATGGAGAGAAGCTCAACCAGATTCTGCTTCAAAGCTTTCAAGGAAACAACAAGGACTGACATTTATAGGGCACTTTGCAGATAACAAAGCACCTTCAATCATATTGTCTCTCACCTAAATTACATTGTAGATGATGACATGGAGATTTTGAGCGATTAAATGACTTGCTATCATGACATAGCTAACAAATGGTGGAAGTAAGACTTGTATTAAGTCTTCAGACTACAAATCTGTACTTTTTCCCCTGCTGCCTCACTAGCCACCGTCGAGAGTTTCTGTTCTTTGCAATACATTCCACCACTTTCTTGGACAGCTGTAAGGATTTAAAAACTCTCAAAGAAATAATATTTTAATTTTTAGGGAGAGTTTTAAGGAAGCTTAAATAGCACTTACTACATGAAAGTCACCATTTAAAGTACTTTACCAGTATTAACCCATTTTATCCCATAACGACCATATGAAATGGTTATAATTATTATCCCCATTTTACAGGTGAGAAAACTAAAGCTGAAGTAAATAGCAGAGCTGCAAATGAAACCAAACTAGCCTCCCTTCAGAATCCAAATACCATTCTTCCTCTCACCTTTACTAGGGGGACTCCATTCTAATCAGTGAATCAACACACAATAAAATGCCTTCTTTGGTCACTTAATACCCATCCAAATATTTGAAGGTGTCTCTACAGTCTCTTCCCCAGACCTGTATCACTCAAGGTTTTATTAGAGAAACTGAATCACTAGAAATGATTTATAGACTAAGGGATTAATTATTAAGGATTTGACTTTCCACAATCATGGGAACTAAATAATGTCAGTAATTCTCTTATATTCGGGTCTGATAGTAAAAGTCATATATGCAAGGTTGATACTTGATAAAATCAATTTTACTATATTATCAAGGACATTATTAAGTAACTCTAGCTTTTAAAAAAATTCCAAGAGCATAACCATGAAAAAAAAAAAAAGCCCAGTACTAGTACAGTTTGGTGCACCTGCTTAGATTCCTGTTCAGGAGCAGAAATCTGCCCACCACTGCTTTTACCAGTGCAAATAACAACACTGGAAAAGGAAAGTAACAGCTAATACTATTATGAAAATAGCTTTGAACATGCAGATCCCATGAAATGGATTCAGAGATCTCTGAGGGTTCATGTACCACACATTAAGGACCACTGCACTCTAGTATATTAAGGAAATTCTGGCAGTAGGTTATCTTTGGATCCATGTTAAGTGAACCAACCAAGCAATACCTATGCACACACACACACACACACAAATATGTACACCTATGTACACTCAATCTTTTTTACAGCTAAAAACCACTCACATTGATCACATTTAATTCAATTAAATAAGCACGCAGAATACAAATTCCAAAACTAAAGGAACTAAAGAACTTCAATCGTGGCATCTTTATGACTTACCTATCTTTCCTCACTGTAGACCCAAAGAAATATTTTAGTGAAAGTGTATCTCATCTTACAAGGGAAGACTTATTGTAATATTAATATCCTTCATTACTGTTGGAAGGCAAAACCTTCCAACAGATCTTCCAACAACATAGATCTGTTGAGTTTGCTAGTATTACACTACATTCTTGAAGGCTTCATCCATCATTCCAGCCATCAAGTCCATTTTTCGTTTAGAGCCTGTTATTCATACTTTGTGCCAAGACCTCTCTTGGAAGTCTTGAGCTACAGACAGGGGGCAGTTCTTAGCCATCTTCCATGTGATAACCCCTTCTTATCTGACGAGAAATGGGTTCAAAAACTTACCATTTCATCCCCAAAATTAATTTAATAAAAGCATCAGGAAACCTACATAGTTGCGACTAGTAATATTTCTATTAGTTATTCTAGGAATCCTACCCCTCAATGCCCTCAGAACAGCAGAAAATGAGTGTCACCCCAGTGAATCGCTATAAAAGAGGTCGTCTCAGTTTAGGAGGTAGTAACCACGTTTCAACTGCAGATACTAACTTGACAGACCTCTCTTTTCTCAACATCTTCTAAGGCAGAAGAAAAGAAAGCAATGTATTTCTCCACTTTCCAAATGGGAAACATTTATCAAAGGACAGATAAACTGGAGTAATACGTTATTATAACTTAAGAATAAATATGCTAAAGAAAAAGGAAAGAGGGGCTGGGGATTTAGCTCAGTGATTAGAGTGCTTGCCTTGCAAGCACAAGGGCCTGAGTTCGATCCCCAGCACCACCAAAAAAAAAAAAAAAAGGAAAGAGAGTTGTTTAAAAAGAAATTTAATTGAGTTTTTCCTTTTACAGATTTGAATTAAAAAATCTCTTCTTGGTTCCTTGTAAAATAACCAGTTGTCTGAGGCACAAGAATTACAAGTTTGAGCCAGATGAGGCAAGTTAGTAACCGAGCAAGATCCTATCCCAAAATAACAAGGGGCTGGAGATGGAACTCAGGGCAAGAGCCCTGGGTTCAATTCCTAGTACCACAAAACTAACAAACAAACAAAAAAAATGACCAGTTATCTTATAAGGGTTCTGACACCATTTTAATGATATTTGACTCACGACAGCTTTCAAGCGTCAGCCATCCCTCATCTGCCTCTGCTCAGAGCCAGGGCAAGGGTGCCTTCCTGCTGGGCCCCAGCCCCAGTGTGATGGCATCTGAGGTGGGTGGAGAACTCACAAATGGATTAGTATCCTCATCAAAAGAGGCCAGAGAGTCTGCTAGTTCTCCTCCTATCACAGGACAATGCAACTAGAAGACAGCCGTCTGCAGCCTGGAAGACAGTCCTAACAGACTGGAACCCTGATCTCAGACTTCCAGCCTCTGGAACTGCGAGAAATATATTTCTATCATTTATCAGCCACACAGTATACAGAATCTTCTTATAGCAGCACAAACAGATGAAGGCACTACTACAAAAACTCTGAGCTGTCTCCTTCCCTGGCTCTCTCAAGCTGTGCCCTGCTCTTTCAAGAGCACAGTTAAGAGCCTGTGGATGTGATGAGACCTCTCTCTGTGAATCTGCAAGTCTGTCATGTCATGGCACGATGGACCTCAGAGGGGAGATTAGAGGGGTTACTATCATCACAGAAGTCTTTACAAACAAAGAAACTTTTCTGGCTGGTGGCAGAAGAGAACCCACAAGGGGAAATCAGAGATGTGAAATATTGTCTGCAGCTTATAGAGGGAAGGGGCCACATGACAGTCAATGCAGATGGCCTCAGGAAGCAGTGAGTGGCCCTCACCTGATAACTAGCAAGAAAAATGGTGGGGGTTTAGGAAAATGTCAAACACACAGCTGCAAGGAACTGAGCTCTGCCGACCACCTGAATGAGACTGGGAAGCTAATGGTCTTCTTCTGAGGCTCCAGTAAGAGCTCATTCTGCTGGGACATTGAGCAGAAAATCCATCCAAGCTGATCTATGGAACTCTGAGATGACAAATGGGTGATATTTTAAACTGCTCAATTTGTGGCAAAATTTGTTATGCAGCAATTACAAAAAGGACAAAACACTGAGTTGCATGCAAAGCAGCTTACTAAAATTGAAAGCTACGGGTTATCCCCTACACTCAAAGAGGTTAAAATCTAACAGGCAAATATATGTACTAATAAGAAAGAAAATGTGACAGGTGCTATAACAAACCCCCCCAGCCAAAAAAAAACTTCTCTTAGTTTGTTCAGGCTACTGGAACAAAATATGACACACAAGATGGCTTATAGACAGAGCTTCATTCCCCACCCTTCTGGAAGCTACAAAGTCCAAGACGAAGGAGGCAGCACATTTGGTATCCGTAAGGGTCCATTTCTTAGATTAAAAATAGTTGTCTTGTCATTCTAACCTCATATAGTATAAAGGGCTACGGGTCTTTCTTTAGCCTCTTTTAATATGGGCATGAATCCTATTTGTGTGGGGTCTACCTTCCTGACCTAATTACTTCCCAAAGACTCCTAATACCATTACCTTGGGGGTAAAGATCTCAACGTATGAATTTCATTCAGATCATAGCACTGCTGTAGAACCATGATTCTCAATCGGGGCAATTTTGACTCCATTGGGAAAATATGGCAATATTTGGGGACATTTTTGGCTGTCACCCCTGGCAATATACTGATGGCATCCAGAAGGCAGACACAAGAAATCCTGCTGAATGTCCCACAATGCATAGGACACTCTCTCCACACTGCCCCTGCCAACAAAAGGGAATTATCTGTTGTAAAATGTTGACAGTGCCAAAGTTGAGAAAGTATTCTACGAATAGAGAGGAGAATATTAATTTCAACTGATTTGGGCTAGTTTTTGAGAGGAGGTGATATCTGAGCTCCATCATGAAAGACAAGCTTGCTTTTGACAGATAGTCCTACTCAGACTCTATCACAAAATACACACAGGCAGAGTAGACTGTTTTATGGAATTGGAAGGTAGCAAATAACTACTTCTCTCTGTCCTCATCTTCAGTTCCAAATCCTAATATGGTTTTCCTTTTAGTGGCACCAAGTGCTACAACCCAATATGTCACCTGGCAAAAAATAATCTGAAGAGCTAAGGTGCATGATATGATGCCGGAATTTATAAAGGATACAGAAAATAACAAGCCATGATTCAAAACTTCAAACTGCTGACAATCCCATAGGAGATACAAATCTTACAATAAATAAGTGCAACAAAAATTTTTATGTTACAAAGGTACAGCAATTAAAACAGCATGGTATTAGCAAGACATGCCAGTGGAAGAGAATAGGGACCCTAGAAGAAAATTTGTGCATTTATAGCCAAATCATCTTTGACAAAGGTGCTAAGAGCACATACTGGAAAAGGACTGTCTTTTTAATACACAGTGTTGAGGGAAATGGATATTCCCATGCAAAAGAATGGAGCTACACCCTTATCTCACCAATTACAAAACTCAGGTCAAAATGGGTAAGATACTAAGACCTGAAACTATCAAACAACTAGTAGAAAGAACAGGAGAGAATGATGTGGGACACTGAAATGGGAAAAGATTGTTTCAGAACAGATCCCAGAAGCACAGGAAATGAAAGCAAAAATAGACAAATGGGACTTTAAAAACTTCTGCATAGCAAAGGAAACATTCAACAGAGCAATAGCACAATCTATAGAATGAGAGAAAAATATTTGCAAATTATACAACTGACAAGGGATCAATATCTAGAATATTTAAGGAACTCCAAAATCTCTACTACAAAAAGAATAGTCTAATTAAAAATGCACAATAATTCTAAATAGACATATCTCAAAGGAAACATACAAATGAACAACAGACACGAAAAATTGCCCAACATCACTCATCTTTGGGGAAATGCAAATCAAAACCACAATGAGCTGGCATCTTACTCCAGTATTGATAAACTATACAAAGATAACAAGGGCAGGCAAGGGTGTGAAGAAAAGAGCACACCTGTATACTAGGGGTGGGAATCTAAGTTGGTGCAGCCGTAGAAATCAGTATGGAGGGTCCTCAAAACCTTAAAAATAGAACTACCAGATGATCCAGCAATCTTGTTACTGAGTATATGTCCAAAGAAAATGAAATCATTCTGTCAAAGAGACACATGAACTGGCATGTTTATTGTAGGAAAATTCACAATAGCCATGAAATGGAAACAACTTAAATGTCCATCATTTGATAACTGGATAAAGAAAAGGTGGTACATATGCACAAAACAAAACTCTCTGGCCAGAAAAAAGGAAAAGTCCTGTCACTTGCAACAGTACAGATGGAACCGGAGGTCATCATGCTAAGTGAAATAAGCCAGGCACACCAAAGAAGTACCACACAATCAGATTCAAATGTGAAATCTAAAAAAGTTGATCAGAAATGGAGACTGGTTCTTATTCAATATAGTTCTGGAAACTATAGCCAAAGAAATTAGGCAAGAGAAAGAAATAAAAGGAATAAAGACAGGAAAGGAAGAAGTTAAGCTAGCATTATTTGCAAATGACATGATACTCTACATAGAAGACCCCAAAAACTCCACCAAAAAACTTCTAGATCTAATAACCAAATTCAGTTGTGTAGCTGGATACAAAATCAACACTCAAAAATCAATACCATTTCTATATACAATAACAAACTCACTGAGAAAGAAATTAGGGAAGATACACCTTTCACAATAGTACCAAAAAAAATGAAATGCTTAGGAATCAATCTAACAAAGCAAGTAAAAGATCTTTACAGTGAAAACGATAGTACTCTGAAAAAGGAAATTGAAAGGGATGTCAGAAAATGGAAAGACATCCCATGTTCTTGGGCAGGAAGAATCAACATGGTGAAAATGGCCATACTTCCTAAATTACTATACAGATTTAAAGTAATTCCAATCAAAATATCAAGAGCATACTTCACAGAATTAGAGAAAGCAATCATCAAATTCATCTGGAACCAGAAGAGACCAAGAACAGCAAAAACAATTCTGGGCAACAGGGCTAAGCCAGGGGAAATCACAATCCCTGACTTGAAATTATACTATAGAGCTACTGTGATAAACACAGCATGGTACTGGCAAAAAGACAGACCCAAGGATCACTGGAACAGGTTAGAAGATGCAGAAACAACTCCAAACGCACTCAAATCCCTCATCTTCAACGAAGGAGCCAAAAAACCTCACTGGAAGAAAGATAGCCTTTTTAAAGAATGGTGCTGGAAAAATTGGCTTGCCACATGCTGAAAACTAAAACTAGATACATGTCTCCCACCATGCACTAAACTAAAAACTAAGTGGATAAAAGATCTAAACATTAAAACAGAAACACTAAATCTACTGGAAGATAGAACAGGAAGAACTCTAGAAGACATAGGGATAGGAAAAAAATTTATGAACAAAACTCAGACTGCATGGGAAACAGCACAAAGGATCAGTGCTTGGGATCACATCATGTTAAAAAGTTTTTGCACAGCAAAAGAAATCACCAAAAGAGTGGCATGAAAACCCACAGAGTGGGAAAAAATTTTTACCAACCATTCTTCAGACAAAGGTCTAACATCTAGAATACATAAAGAACTCAAAAAAATCAGATGCCCCAAATTTAGAGACCCAATCCAAAAATGGGCATCTGAAATGAATAGACACTTCTCAGATGAAGAAATAAGAATGGCAAATAAATATATGAAAAAGTGTTCAACTGGTCATTCAAGAGATGAAAATCAAAACAATGCTAAGATTTCATCTCACTCCAGAAAGAGTGGCTATCATCAAGAAATCAACCAATAACAAATGCTGGCAGGGCTCTGGGGAAAAAGGAACCCTCCTCCACTGTTGGTGGGGATGTAGGCTGGTCCAACCATTGTGGAAATCAGTGTGGAGATTCCCAAAAAAAATTACAACTAGAGTTTCCATTTGATCCAGCTATTCCTCTGCTTGGTATCTTCCCAGAAGAATTAAAAACATCATACCACAGGGATATATGTACAATCATGTTTATAGCAACACAGTTTGTAACAGCTAAATCCTGGAAACAGCCCAGATGCCCAACAACTAATGAATGGCTAAAGAAGATGTGGTTTTTCTATACAATGGAGTACTACTCTGCCATAAAAAAGGATAAACTTGAGATATTTATAGGTAAATGGATGTACCTTGAGAACATACTCTTAAGTGAACTAAATCAGACACACATGAGTACATACTGAATTGTTTCTCTGGTATGAGAAACCATAAGTGTAAATAAGGACAAAAATTATAATAGATACTAAGTAAAAGAAAGGTAATATTCAATAGGGAGGAGAATTAGAAAGGCAGGAGGGAGAAAAGAAGGCTAGGAAAAAGAAAAGAAAGGGAAAAAGGAGAAAAATGTAAATAAAGCTACCGTAAGTAGGGAAGGGAGGGGAAGTGGAAGGGAGGGATGGGGAAGAAGGGAGGAAAACCAAAATATATCACGTACAGGTACAAATTAACTACAATGAATGTGATCACTATGTATACAATGTACCAATACATGTTCTTCGAAATAAAATAAAATAAAATAAAAAGAAAGTGGAGAGTGGAATGGTGGTTACCAGAGACTGGGGAGACTAAGGAGGGAGGGATATCGAATACCTGACAAACGGTCCTGTAGTAGTTAGATGGGAGAAATAAGTTCTGGTGGGCTATGGCATAGTTGGGTGACTACAGATGAAGATAATATACTATACGCTTTTTTTTGAAAAGTTAAAAGAAAGGATGGTGCATGTTTTCATCATAAAGAAGAGATATTTAAAGAATTAGATATGATTACCGATTTTAAAAGTACACAATGTTTACATGTATCTAAATATCATATCACTTAATAATAAAAATAAAATTTTTTAAAACTTAATTTTATTGAAAGTAACTGTACTCCTCTTTAACACCAGTCAGTGACCTCAAGAAAATCCTCCAAGGGCTCATTCATGTATGTTCAGCACGTATGAGATGTGAAGATTCCTGTGTGGATTTTAATATAATTAGGTATTTTGGTATGTTTCCCTCTCTTTAGATCTTCCAATGGTGTCCACCTGGCAAGGTAGTCACGGCCAGCCACCCTCCACAAATGAAGACCATTTATGTGCTTATTGATTGCTCACCATAAATGCCTTTCCTTGCCACGAAGCTTGTTGTTGCTTTTGCCTATCCCCAGGAGTCAAAAACGCAAGACTACTGTTAAGTACAAAATAGGAGGAAAAATACAAGAATCCATTTTCATATTTGGCACTGAATGTTTCTCAGACTCACTGGAGGGGGAGAAATGAATCTGCCGCTATGAGCATTTTCTTCCGGATAGCCCTAAACACGAGCAGCTGCGCTGAGATTGCCTTTACAGAGTTCACAAGGGATTTTTACAGCTGTCACATCTAAGCAAGTCTTAAAAACCGTTTCTCAGAGCCAGATTTATTTGAGACAAGCATCTGGTGACAAATGTTGAAAGAATAACAAAACCCTCTGTGCTCTGGGTTTCTTGACCTTCGTGTTTATTAATGTCCAGCTTCCTCCTCCCTCCCTAATTTCGAAATCATACCACTAGGCTCTGCTTAATGCAAGCTGCTGGACACAAGTAAAACAATAGATTCCTATGCTCCTCTGCTGGACAGAAATGAGCCCATTAAAAAGTTAGCACATCATTTGACAAAAGAATGCAGGGAGCAGATTTCTTCAACCCTCAGTTGAACCACGCTTACTTTTTAATTGAACTGAAACTCATGCACACTCCACTAAATCCCCTTATGATTAATGCAGTCAGCCAAGTAGATTATTTTCATAAATTTTTTAAAGTCCAGAGTTTCCTTCACAGACAATGAAGATTTCTTTTTTAATCCTGATTTGCTCTCCAGAGTTGCCTAAAGAGAAACCCCAATGTCCCAGAAACTATAAAAACTCTCCTTTAGTGGCCTGGATGGTACTGGCCAGTGCCTGGATTCTACACCACTGCAATCATTAAATTCAACTTTATAGGAAAAGCAAAAAGAAAACTGACATCGTGCTAAAATGGGAATGCAAGAACAGAAGTGGGGGACTCCTCTGAAATCTGCCTTACTGAGAAAGAATTCTAGACCTCTAATCATTAAGTAGGACATAAGCATTTAAGGAACAATTCTTAGTGTGCTATAGATTAACTCAATAAATGAGGGCTGGATGAGTGTTAATCTCTACTCTTCCTAACACCCTACATCCAAAAGGCAGAAAACATCCAGGCTCTAAAACTGAGGTTTATTTATTGAGGGTGCAGATGAAGAAGATGTAGCACTAGTCCATCAACCCAGTGGATACCCCTTTGTCCTAAGACAGTATCTTTTTATGGATTATATTCAGATAGATATTAACAATCTGTCAATTAATGCAAATGGCTGCTCTTGACCATGACTTGACCACAGCTGGGCTCCCTAGTGCTATCCACAAAAAGCAAAGGCAAGGGGTTAAGCTTAGCTTCAAAGAAGCACCCTGAAAACGCAAAATGCATGATTTTGGCACATCCCTCAGATTCTACAATCTCTATCACTAAAAGCGGAGTTTTACCTATCACTCACCCATTCTGTCTTCAGCCACTGCTCTCTCCCTTCTCTATAACACACACACACACACACACACACACACACACACACACACACACATAATTGTGACATAAGAAGCATGGAATTACTCTCAATGATTCCACAAACTTAGTATTTAGTGCACCCTAGAGAAACAAAACCAACTGGATGGATGAACAGAGAGATAGACAGATATGAAGAGAGTTATAAGAGTAAATTTAATATGACAATTGGTCACATTAAAGTCCCACCTTTAGCAAGCTGGAGAACCAGGGAAACCAGTGGTGTATTTCAGACTGTCCAAAGACTTGAGAACCAGAGGAACTGCTAGTATAAGTTCTGGAGTCCAAAATCCCAGGAACCCGGAATTCTGATGTCCAAAAGAGAGAAAAGTTGCCTTTCCTGCTCTTCTCTGTCCTATCTGGACCCTCAGTGGATTGGGGAGGACAATCATTTTGCTCAGTGTAGTCATTTCAAATGGTAACCTCTTCTAGAAATACCATCACAGACACACACAGAAAGGATATCTCACCACTCTCTGGGTACCCTTAACCTAGCTGACACACACAACTAACCATCACACCTAACATAAAAAGTGTGACTGTGTTTAAACAGGACAAAAGGGGGAGAAGGGAGATGATCAAAGAAAAGGATGAAGAAGAGAAAAAGGAAGAAGGGGAAGAGTAAGAAGGAAAGAAAGTAAAGAAGGAGGAAGAGGAGGCAGAAAGACAGGAGTGGGAAAGGGAGAAGAAAGCACTGCTGACAAGTACATTTGTCTGATTCTATTATAGATCACTTTAGCATCCAACAAGTATTTGCAGAGCACTTCCTATGTCAAGGCACTGTTTAAGGCACCAGAGGCAGAGCTGACAAAATTAAGTCCCCACACTCATGGAGCTTATATTCTGATAGAAAGAAGTAGTCAACAATGTTTAAATCATCATGATACTGGAGAGGGATCACGACTACAAAAATGCAAATCAGGGCCAGTGCTGAGGCAGAGAGGGTGGTGTCTTACTCAGCAAGGTGAGGAGGGCCTCTCTGCAAACAAAACATTGCAGAAGGGCCATGAATGAGACTCAGAAAGCAGCTAGGAAGCCACATAAGGATGAGCACCCTGGTCCGGCACCTGAAGAAGAGGCCTTCTTGGGGTGACACTGCAGATCAGCAGGGCAGAGGGCAGTGCCTGGGGGGTGGTGAGAAATGAGGCTGGAGAGGCAACAGGGACTCTATCAGGAAGAGTCTGGCAGCATATGATAAAAAAATGTATTCCAGCAATTGTAAGAAGCAAACTGAATAGGAGGATCAGGAGAACAGCAAGATGAAACTTAATGTTGCAGAAGTATCATTCTGATTGCTATAAGGGGAAGTTTTGGGGAGTGGCAAGTTGGAATCAGAGAAATGAGGCTATAATAGAAATCCCAGAGTTTACAAGAATGGACAAGGACTAGGAAGGACAAGGATAGGAGCCCTGGAGATGGTAAAAAGTGGTCCACCCTACAAGATATTTGGCCTGGTAAATAGCCCTGCCATTTACAGGGAAGGGAGCATAAGTTCTTTTGAAATATATTAACTTTGAAATGCCCACTGGACATCCAAGATGGTAAATTGGATATACCTGTCTAAAGCTGAGTAGAGACAGTGGGGCTAGAAATACAAATCTGACCAAGACCTGATCTACTAAGAAATGAGATTTAGAACAATGGGTTCAGGGTGCAAAGTGAAAAAGAACAATGGTCTGAGCAGTACAGTCAGTAAATGTGTTATGCTGGAAACTAAATAAAGAAGAGAGTCCTCCAAGGAGGGTGTGGTTCAGTGGATCAAATGCTGTTAAGAAATCAAAAATGGAACTGGCAATTGGCCATTGTATATAGCTATGTGGCAGTCACTGAGTTGGGCCTTGATTTGTGTTTTTTCAGTAAAGTGGTCATGTACAAAAGCCTGATTGGGAGTTGCTCAAGAGAGAATGAGAGGAAAGGTTAGACAACTAGTAAAACCAACTCTTTGCAGATTACTGTAAATGGGAGCCAAGAAATGGGGCTACAGAGAGGAATGCAGAGTCAAAGAAGTTTTCTGTTTTGTTGTTTTATTTTGTTTCTTATGGAGGAAATTATAGTGTGTTTGTATGCTGATGGGAAAAATCCGGTAGAAATAGAAAAAAGATGATACAGAAGGGGGAAATTTTTTGAAACAAAGTTTTCAGCTTCCCCAAAAAGGTTTGGATTCCAGTGCACAGGCAGGGAAGTTGACTTCAGTCAGAAGCCAAATGGGCATACAGAAATAGGGAAGGCGGGGTATGTAGGCACAAAATACAAGTTGGTTAGATTTTATATGGGAAGACATAGACGTTCTCCTCTGATGGTGTAGTTTACTTGCTTGTTTTTCCTCTATGAAATAAAATGTACCAGCTAAAGAAGGAAGGTTTATCCTCTGAGAAGGTTCATCCTTTAGCCTCCTTCCAGCTAAAGAAAGAAGGTTAATTCTTTATAATCCTTTGACTGTAAGTGTAGATCAAGATGACGAGAAAATGTAGTAGGATTGCTGGGCAGTCTTTTAGAAGTTTATGATCATGAATGTACACAAGGAGTATGTATATATCAGATTCTATATCCCATGACATTCATGGATCCTCTTTCTAAGATAAAATATTTTTTAAATCCTATCCAAGGAAACAAAACTAGAGTTTCTTATTCTCAAACTTTATGAAGGTTTCTATTTATTGATAATGACTGAATACAAACTCTAAAATAAACTGGTGGGAAAATGTATATATTTTAGGAAAAAAGACTCTTGGTTTTGTTTTGTCTCAGTGTCTAGAACAACGCCTGGCACACAGTTAATAAATATACCCAATAAATATTGAAAATATATATACTGAGTGAATGTATGTATGTATGATAGTATATGTACTATATGGATACTACACAGGCATCTATCTAATGATCTATCAATACCCATGTCCCAAAAATCTCAGTGAAGTTTTAAGTTTTAATAACCAGAAGTATAAATGCTAACCTACCAAAAATCAACAACCTTTGAAAACTAAATTATTTAAATTTCTTACATGTTTCTATAGTTTGTGAACCTGAAAATAAATTTTTAATCTTAATTTTTTTCAGTCAATGTTTGTCACCTTGAATAGAGCCTGAAAAAATTAACAATTTATGATTTTAAACACAAATCTCAATATGCATATAAGAAATGTAAATAATCCAACATTCAAATTATGGGGGTTTTGGGGAGTGGTGCTGGGGTCAAATTATGTTTTTTGTAATTTCTTGGCATTTACACTCTAAAAGAGAGGGTTCTTAAAGCTTAAAAGTACACCAAAACTCTTTGTGGAGAATGTAGAACACTAATTAAAAGCAAGTTTGGGGGGTTTCTGGATCATGGTAAAGTATTATATTTCCTGTTCTTGCCTGTCGTAACAAGTGCGTCTTGCTTTGTGAAAGTTCACTGAATTTTATTTCTATAAATGTTTATGTGTTTTAGCTCTGTACAATATTTTATGTAATTACGATTTTATGTAATAATAAAATGATAAAGATCTTAAAAAAAAAAAAGTACACCAAAACTTTTGGGACACCCTGAGCCAGGGAGAGCGGGTTACAGTAGTCCCGGGTTCTTCCTGGGGAACGTCAGAGAAGAGCTTCTCTGTACCCTCTTCCATCTCGCATCTAAAAGTCCTGTGCCAAAGATGCTCGACAGGAGTAGGGCGTGGCTTGAGCTGGCTGGGAAGATGGGCGTGGCCTAAGGGGGTGGCCTAGACCTGCCTCCGGCCTGAGGCGGGAAATCCAAAGGCCCGCTTGCTCACAAGATCAGGAAACTCTCAGGAGAACTGGGAGGAGATACACAGAACTGAGGCGACAAGGTGTCGCTCTAATCCCCGCGCTCTATCTTCTCCAGCTCCGTCCTTAGCTCGCTCTCTAGCCTCCTCCCCTCGTACAGCTTCCAAACCTCCCGGTGGTTATTTCATTCACATGGCGGAGCCAGTTTCTTTTTTTCTGGCTATTTAAATAACTTTTCCCATCGCCCTCAATTCGTCCATCCAATTCTTTGTTCCCAACGAAAAAGAACCTGGAATTCAGAGCACAGCCAGCCCCCGACCGATGTCAATGCCTGCTTCTTACCTCCTGTTCCTGGGCAGCGCGCGGCCTCGGCTTGTGCGAGCTGGGAAGGCCGGTCTCCGTCGGAGGCCGAACCAGCTTCTCGCAAAGCCAAGCCGCCATTTTCGCTCCCGGCCCTTGGAGGCCTCCGGGCAGGACAGAAGGCGTCCCGGCCTTGGCTGTGGGTCACTGCCGCTTGCAGCGTGAACCTGAATCGCGTCTCTCACCGGAGCAGTGACACTGGCTTTGCCACAGCCCCGCAGCAGATCAGGAAAGGTTTGCCCAGCGCTGGGATGCAGGTGTCGCTTTTCAATGGAAATCCGGTTCTCTTAAATTCCTCTGTCCGAACACAGTTTTGCCTGAGGCGAGTAGGAACAAAAGCTTGCACCAAAGTAACTTAGTACTGTCGCTGGAGGGCATTATTGTTCCTTCATCCACCCAGCACCACAAAAACCCAGCGAACAGGGAGGTGCAAAGCAGAGCAAAGAGGGCGGAAGCGGAAGGAAGTACGTGCGTGGGTTCGGGGTGACTTTCCCCGCGGGGCTGTCTGAGCTGAAGGGCCTTTGGGCTCCAGCCTGGCCCGTTCTCAACCGGCCTTTCCTGCAGTCTAAGTCTCCTCCCCACGCAGATTACTCTCACCCTCTTCTCTACTTCTGCAGAGTTAATGGTTACTAAGCCGAAGACCTGAATTTTTCACTTTATTCCCTTTTTATTATTTTAAATTTAAATAGCTACATGCGACTAAATACCTTGTTGGATAGTTCAAGGTTACACTATGGGAATAGTTTTCTTTTTAAATATCACTAATTGCTTTGACACTCTTCCCACAAAGAGTTGGATTTATTCTACCCCTCTGACTAGTCTAGTTGGGTTGCAAACTGCTTATACAATTCCAGAAAAGCGAAAGGGATGTAATGTGACTTCCAAGTCCAGGTCATAAAAGTCCTTTCAGCTCTACGAGTTGGTGTTTTGTAACCTGCACTTTCTACATTCTCACTCTGAGGGTACACGCTCTGGGGGAAGCTGATTGCCAAGCTGGAAGCCCGGCCACGCTGAGAGTGCCATGCTGGAGAAGCCGCATGAAGGCTACTTCATCCTCAGTAAGTCACTAGATCAATGAATAAAGTCTGCTGGCATCCCCAGATCAGCCCTTTCGGCCAGATGAGACCATCAGTAGATGATAGGGGGAACGGAAGATTCACTCAGTCATGCCTTGACTAAATTTCTGATACACGGAATTCATGAGCATAAGAAACTCGTTGCTCTTTGACACCTGTAGTGGACTGATATGGTCAGTTTGCGCAGGAACACCCAGCTGGACCGAGTTGGTATGGTTCTGGGCATAGAAGATCCACCTGAGGATTGTTGCAGACACAACATGAAGGAGAACAGGAGCAGAAGATAGGGGTCAGCTGTTTCCCAGGAGAAGCTCTGTTGTGGCTGGTTCTCCAGAAGGGAACTTGACCATTCTTGTCACAGAAAGAGCTCAGGGCCTTGTTGTCATCGAGGATGGCTGCTGTTTGCTTCCAGGGTAGCTCTGGTCTTCATCTCTGCTGCAAGCATCATATCCTGGTTCCAGTAGAGCTCTCTTCAGCCTTGCAGTGCAGACATGGATGTACATGAGATAGTGCCGTGGGCTCCCAGGCCTTGATTGGATCTTTCAGGTCTCCAGTACATAGGTAGAGGTTCTGCACTCTTCCTGCATTTGGCTTGTGTGCAAATGTACCTTGTAAATGTCCTATATTAAATTTGCTCTCTTGCAAACCATTGACTCTAGAAATGTAACTACTATAACATCACTAAAGTTTGTAGTGTAGTTTGATACACATCACTGACAGGGAAGTTTGGTACATGGAATTGAAATACTCCTGTAGCGAAACCCAAAATGTGGGCTTGACCTTGAAAATGAGTGTTGTGTGGAAGCTGGAGGAACCTTGAGGAGCCTGCAGAAGGCTGATGAACATGTTCCATACCTGGCCTGCTTATGTAACTGTCCTGGTGGCACTGGCTAGAAATACGCATTCCCATTCCTAGATTTCATCTAGGAATACTTAAACCCAGAAAAATCTGTGGTTGGGCCAGGGGTACATATTTAAAATGAAGTGACTAAAGTAGGCAAGGTTGACAATCATTGTGTTAAATCCTAGGCTGCCATGATCTTCATGATAAACAATTTAATTAGAAAAAGAGATTTAAAATGCAATGTTAAATGCATGAAAATACTTCATGCACAAAAATATTCATTGCAACATAATTATAATGAAAAGTGTAGTAAGAGATGTAAATGCTCAATAATGGGCAGTTGGTTAAATATATTTTAGTGTAAGCTTGTTAGACTGGCAAGAGAACCAGTAAAATAATCTTTTAGAAAAGAAATTGCACATAAAATTATTAGTAATGATATCAAATATTGAAATATATTATTAATGTGATAAATTGATACTATTAACATACAGAGGAAAAGACAATTGGAGAAAATGCAACTAAATATTAACATATTTTATGTCTAAGTGGTAACAATAGTAATTTTTTACTTCTCTCATTAATTTCCAATTTTCTGCACATGGTACATTTTTTATAATAAAAAAATAGATTAACATACAACTTATTATTTCAGAAGCAAGAAAGAAAAGTTCCTGCCTCTTGGCTACCTGAGATACCTCCTTACTGCAAGGCCCCCTATCATTCAGGAAAGGTGACAGTCAGAGCTTCGCCAGTTCATCCTCCACCATCTTCTGTCAGGCACCTGAGACTCCAATTGCCTCTCTGATCCCAAGTCTTCCTTCTTATTAGATAAAAAAGAGAGAGAGACCCCCCAGACACTTTGCAATGTGGAATCGAGGATTTCCAAAGGGAATCTCCTTGCCTGACTCTGTTTCTCTCTCCTCTCACGTGGTGCCAGCGTCCCCAGAGTAGTACTAACTACCACGAAGGTGCTGTTTGTATCTCACAGCAGCAGTGCAAGGGTGGAATTGGATTCCATGGGCCCACAGTGTTTAGAATTTGCAGAGGAGACTCTAGAAGTCAGAAGAACACATTTACCCACAAGAACCCAAAGGCACCAACTCTGCGGAGGTGAAGGAAAATAGGGACGTTGTCACCTCTTGTTGCACAATTGGTCCCCTCACATGTTCCAGAACAAATGAGAGCTCCTACTGGCCTTGCTTCTCCCGAGTCCTCTCAAGGATGCATACTGCCCAGAGGGGCCAGTGGAATCTACAACTGCCAGCTTGCCTGGCTGGCCCACAGAGCTGCCTGCTGCTGTGCTCTGGGAAAGACTTCGCTTGCTCCAGGCATGTCCCTTGCTTTAGATCACCTGACGAAAATTGCTTCCCCTCTCATTTAGGAGACCCTGTCAGGGCTCAGATTCATCCTAATAAATTTTAAACCACATTCCAAAAAGAAGGGAAACTATAGGATTTTGTTCAAACATGCTGTTATGATCTGAATGCTTGTGTATCTCCAAAATCCATGTGTTGAAACCTAATCGCCATGAGGGCGAATTCTCTAGTGCCTTTATGAAAGAGGCCCCAGAGACCTGCCTTGTTCCTTTCAACCATGTGAGGACACACTGAGAGGACACTAACTAACCAACTATGAACCAGGAAATGGAATCTGTTGATACCTTGCTCTGTGACTTCACAGTTTCCAGAGCTGTGAGAAAGAAATCCCGGCCAGCTATGAGCCTCCTGGTCTATGACATTTTGTTACAGCAGTCCCGCAACATGCATTTTCACACGTACACAGTACATTTTCTCTTCCTGAGTTCTGATAGTTGTTCTACAGATTATTTTTCCTTAATGAATGAACCAAGAACCAAGATGCATCATGTATAGGTACAGAATAAATGTAATGAATGTGATCATTGTACGTAGAATGTACCAATACATGTTCTTGGTTTAAAATTAAAAATTAAAAATTAAAAATAAAAGAACCAAGAAAAAAAATCTTCACGCAATCTGCAGAGGAATTCTATCTGATAATCTCATATGAGGCATACTGTCTTCCTTTAACTTGGTCCTGCTCAGCATTCAAAGGAGGAAATGGCGTTATTACTTCTACCCACAGAGGCCTCCCCTGCAATGGTGAGCACTGTGGTGAGGAGTACTCTACAGATCTCCTCAGAAAGCACCTTTCCATTAAATGTAAGTGAAGATAGGAAAAAGTAGAGATCACAGAGCACTTGGAATTTTCTGGAAGCTGTTAACTCATGCTTAATGCATGATCCTACAGCCTTTTATTAATTGTTTTCATGCCATTTTCCAGCTACATTTTAAACCGCGGTGGTAAGAGTTCAGTTTTGCTGCTTTATTTTTATACCTCTGGATCCTTGCAAATTCCCAAGGGCATAAAAGAGCTCATTAAAGTTTGTCAGAATATTTGAATCAACTAAATTAATTATTAAGCACAGGTCCATATTAATCAACATGAGGGAAAGCAGGATTGAGGTACATTGGTTTACAAAGAACCTAACTGTGTGACAAGAGTTTCTGTACCGAATCAAGGAGGAGGCTGAAGGCTTTGAACTCTTTTTTCACCGGTAGAATAATTGAAAGAAGGAAAGAAGTTTAAATAAAGAGAAGGTAGGCCACCAAGAGGAGATAAGACTTGTGCTCACTTATCTGAAGGATCTTGTCTTTAAAAGCTGTGTTCTAAACCACTGGGACTGCCCAGGAGAGCTCTCTGGAAGCGGGGCTGTCCTGGGGCAAGGGGCAGGGGGCAGATGAAAGCTGAGTCAGAAGGACCCTTACTGTGAATCTGGATGAGCGATCTCTAAAGTGTTTCTGAATGCGTCCAGGGTTTAAGGTGGACAAGCCCAGCGTGGTCTCCCCACAACCTCCTCCCTGGATAGAATCGCGGGTACCTAGGTGTGGCGGTGCACACCTGTAATTCCAGCAACTTAACAAGGTAGCGAGAACCTGTCTCAAAATTTTAAAAAGGGCTGGAGATGTAGCTCCGTTCAAGTCTTGGGTTCTGAGTTTGGGGATTTAGCTCAAGTGGTAGAATGCTTGCCCAGCAAGCACAAGGCCCTGAGTTCGATCCTCAGCACACGTAACAAACAAATGAACGAACAAACAAAAAGTCTTGAGTTCAATCCCCAGTGCTGAAAGAAAAAGAGAGCTATAGGAGACCAAGCCTCAGAAAAACTATATATATATGACAATGAACATATGAATTCCCCTAACTAATATTAATACAATATCAGTGATAGAACCAGTCTCTATCTTCAGACAAGAATTTTTTTAATCTCTCCTAAGGACATAGTCACGGTAGCACTGACAACATGTGCTTTCCTCTGGCTCTCACGTACACCTCACACCCGAGAATCAGCCTGCCCCTCGGCTCACCTGGAAACCTCCTCCCAGTCTGCTTTCTGGTGTCCCTGCAGTTCCATCTTCAAGAGCTTGAGCAAGGCGCCTTTCTCTCTGCTTGCCTCCTGCTTTGTGGAAGCATTCACTGAAATGAAAAATTCCCTGGTGCCTACCTAAAGCATTAGAGATATGAAGAGTCTAGTTTTTAATTACTTTATAACAAATTACCCCAAAATAAGTGGCTTAAAATATGTTTACTGGGGTCAGGGATTTAACTCAGTGGTAGAGCACTTGCCTAGCAAGTTCAAGGGCCTGAATTCCATCCCCAGCACCCCCGCCGTATGTATATATATGTATACATATATGTGCGTGTGTGTATATGTATGTACGTTTATTATCTCACAGTTTCCAGGGTTCAGAAGGCCAAGCAAGCGGAGCTGGGCTTCCTGTTCAGTCTCCCAAAGCTGAAATCAAGGTTTCGACCAGGGCTTTGGTCTCATCTACAGCCCAGCACCCAACCAGGCTCACTCAGATTAAGGGCCAAATTCTGTTGCTTGTAGCTATAGGATGAGGTCACATTTTCTGGCTGAATGTCAGCTGGAGGCTGCTTTCGGATGCAGAGGGTACCTTCAGCCCCGAGCCATCTGGCTCCCTGCACCAACAGTTACCTCGTGAGCATTCCTTCCATGCCACCAGGAGAGGCTCTGCTGCTGCTGCCTTCCCCTTTAAGCACTTGCCTGATTAGGCCAGGCCCATCCAGGATAACAGGCTCATCTCCTTTTTGCCTAAAGGTTAGCATAAGCACCAGGAGTGATCTGCATCACATTTGCAAGTCCTTCCCACTGTCAGTGGGAAGGAATGACAGAGCAGCAGTCCCCAGCCTTTTTGACACCAAGGACAGGTTTCCGTGGAAGACAATTTTTCCATGACATTGTGGAGAGGGGCTGATCTTGGGATGATTCAAGTGCAGTATGTTATTTATTGTGCACTGCTTTCTATTATTATTACATGAGATTCTCATAAGCATACACCCTGGATCCCTGACACGTGCAGTTCAAGCATAGAATCTAACACTGTTACTGGTCTGATGGGAGGCACAACTCAGCCAGTAATCCAAACAGTGGGGTGTGGGGGTAAATACAGATGAAGCTTCACAGGCTTGTCTGCTGCTCACTTCCTGCCGTGTGACCTGATTCCCAACAGACCACTGATCACTACCGTCCACAAGCCAGGGGTTGGAGACTCCTGACACTGTTTGCACCAAACAGCAGGAATCTTAGGAACTCTCTTAGCACTGTCCCTAGCCCCAAATGCACTTTCTGTTCTTAAACACTTTCTCATACACTCGCTCATTCTAATAAAGGTAAGAAAAAATATAGCAATGAAACTATACATATAATTTGAAGGAAAAGGAAAAAGCCGGAGGTACAGAACTTCCCACTTGTCCCTCGCCGCCTCCTTCCCACTTGTCCCTCGCCGCCTCCTTCCCACGAAGGCCAGCTGCGGGTGTCTGCAGTAGATCTCATGCACATGCCTGACAGCCACTGAGCAAAGCTTCACCCAGCGTTTCTTCTAGTTATTCATTTGCTGTGGCTGAGTTTGCTGTGGCAAGATCGCTTCATGCGTGAAACAATGTGCTAAATGTGGAGCGGGCAAGCAGCACAGGGAGAGAACAGCAAAGCTCTTTGGGAACAATCCCTTGGTGGGGCAAGGGCCATCCGGTCCCTTCCTCATGCACTTTCTGGTCCATTCCCTGCAGAGGCTCAAGGGCACCTCATACCCGCCCACCCCTTCCCCATCCTACAGAGATTATTTCCACTTCCTGTTAGTTTGGGCTGTCCTAGCATTTCACACTCATGGGAACATGCGGGATGCACCCTCTGTAGAAGGCTGCTTCCACTCAATATAAAGTTTCTGTGATCCCTCCATGTTGTTATCTGTTATCAGGATTTGTTCCTTTGGATGGCTGGCCATTGTGAACCTACCACAGTTTGTTTTCCATTCTCTCATGCATGAAAATATTTCTGGCCTACTATACATAAAGCTCCTGTGAGCATTCCAGTATAAGACTTGTTGTATAGGTAAGTTTTTGCTCTCTTGGGTAAATACAAGAATAAAAGTGTTGAGTCGAGATGGGCACGTGTTTAGTTTGAATTTGCATGAACTTGTCTCACAGTGGTTGTACCATTTTATGTTCTCAGATGAGTTTTAGGGGATTTCAGGAACTCTGCATTCTGCTGACATTTGGTGCTATCGGTCTTTTCAGACCATCTGTGAGGTATTTAATGGTAACTGGCTACGGTTTTAATTTTCATTTTCTGATGACTGATGATGCTGACCACTTTTGAATGTACTTACTGAACACGTGTGACTCTCCCTTGCGAAGGGATCGTTCAAATGTTGTACCTATATTTTGTTGGGGAGGTCGGCATTTTATTATTGAATGATAAGGCTTCATGTGTTCTGCACACTAATCATTTGTCAGATATGTGTTTTGTAAATTTTTCCAGCCTCTGTCTTGTTGATTCATTTTCTAAATTATGTTATTTTGACAAGAAGTTTAAAGGCTGTCTTTTGCCTTTTAATCTTGCTTATGGTTTAAGAGTTTCAATGTCAGTAGCGTCCCAGAAGATTGAACTGCTTTCTAGGACTATTCCCTGGCTCTTCCACAAGCACTACACAATATTAAAAATTAGAAGTACAATGTTTTTATCAAACCTCCTCTCCTTCACCCCTCCATGGCTAGAATAGGGTTCTCTTTTTGCAGTCACCTACTTCACCCAGCTCTGCAGTGAGCTCCTTGCCACCTCTACAGTCATCTCCTCCAGATCAAAAACTCTCTCTCCCATCTTAGCTCAGGTCACTGCAGAGCTTCCTGTAAGCCTTTTTGCCTCCGCCCTAGCTCCTATTTACTTCTTGATCTAATGCAGCCACAGGGATGTTTCTAAAATCTACATGTGATCGTATCTCTCACTTTCTCACAAACCTTTGGTGACTCATCTTACTTCCCAGATGATGGACGAATGTCTAATTATGGTAAATAAGCTTGTTCTTGATCTGCCCTGCCAACTCTGCGGGCAGAAATATCAGCCTCAAATTTCCACACCAGCCACCTCCCTCTTGGACTTTTCACATACTATTTGCTTGACCTAGAAATAGTTCTTTGCCACCTGGATGCTTCCTTTTCCTTCTTTCAGATGCTAATAAAGTTTCTTCTGTCCCAGACTTAGTTTTATGTCTGTCATAACAGCTCTCACTACCCTAACTAACACCAGCCCTTCAGGTTGTAGCTTATGATCTATTCATCTCTCTTCCCCACTACATTGTAAATGCCTCTAAGAAATAAATAATTCACAAGTTATTTTCACAAGACCCTAGCATATAGTCTATAGTGGAAGCACAACTGAATAAATATCCAATAAAATGTGTACAGAGCTGAGGGAAACACCTGTGCTTTTCTCTCCCCCATTGTAAGAAGGTTCTCTTGTTGCAAAGAGCCTTAGAACAGATTGCACTGTCAGAAATCAAGTCTAGTGTAGACAAATAAGACAATGAGGTCAACCAAATCTGAGTGAAATTGTGATTCTTATGATTTGATATTTACCAAAGACTAGAGCCAGACTATTTATTTTTCTAGATAGTTCTAGATAGTTCCAGATAGTACCTATCTAGATAGTTCCCTGAAAAGAGGAAGTTGTGTGATTTTTTTTAAGTAGCATGATAACAATTGTCAGGTGTAATATATTAATATTTTCAATCACCACCAAGCAGGTGTAAACTTTCTTGTCCTTCATTCTCCCAAATGCCAGGCTCATAGCCTGGTTTCTCTTCCGATTGTATAAATCTTTCACCTTTTACCAAGTGCCAGGCTCATCTCTTCGATGTGAAGTAAGAATGTGTGGGGATAACTGGATGCTTTAGTCTTTTTTTTTTTTTTTTTTTTTGTGCTGGAGATCGAACTCAGGGCCTTGGGCTTGCAAGGCAACCACTGTAACCACTGAGCTAAATCCCCAGCCCCGGATGCTTTAGTCTTAATGTGTCCCTTAAAATTCATATGTGGAGGCCAAAGTGTCAATGTGATAGTGTTGAGATGTGGCCATTAGGAAGCAACTGAGTCATGAGTCAGGAGCCCTCCTGGATGGGATTAGGGCATTTATAAAAGGGCTTGCTCTACTGCTCTTCTGCCGTGTGAAGACATATCATTACTGCAGTTCCTCTCATCCTTTCCATTCTTTCTGCCATGTGAGATCACCTCCATGGCATCATCTATGAGGAGCAAGGCACCTTCTCATAGATAACAAACCAGCTGGTGCCTTGATCTTGGACTACCTCACCCTTAGAACTGTGATAAACAAGTTTCTGTTGTTTATAAATTACCCAGCCTTAGGTATTTTGTTATAGCAACACGGACTAAAACAGTGGCCTTCGTTTAAATTTTCTAAGTCATATCCAAACAGACGTCAAAAACATCTTAAATGATGAAAATGATCAAGTGTGGTTTCCAAACACATCAAGGATGATCTCGCCTGCAGCAATAGCATAGTGGTGGGAAAGAAGCCAAGAGAGAAGAAGCCACAGGGTGGGACAGATCACCCTGTCTCTCCATCCTCCAACCTCAGGCCCACCTGGGTTGCCATCCTTTACTGAAAATTCAGACTTCCGAAGTCAGTCTGTGAGGTCAGAAAGTGTGGGTGCTTTAACTTCCCATTCACTGGGCTCCAGAAGACTGCACATGTAAGTCATGTCCGATACATCACCATTCATACAGGTCAACCATGTTCCACAGTGGAATCAAAGAGCAGGGGCACACAAAGCAGGGGGCATCTTGGGTCTGCCAGGCAATTGGTCAAAACTGGGGCTGGTTCAGTTGATGACATATACCAAACTCTCTTCTACTCTCTAAGCTAGAATCTCTCAAGTCCAGTGTGTTGACTCCTGAGTAGCCTCATCTGCTTCACACTCTGGCATAAGTGCCAGTAGGCCGGTAGAGCCTGGAACCATTGCAAGGGATAGCTGTTCCATACCACAGTGGGCCTTGGCAAATGGGAGGGAGCGCACCCTGAAGCCTGACAGTACCTCTGTCTCCTTGGTAGTTCTGGTTCATACAACTGTAACAGGTTTGCTCTGAATGAGTGGGCTCCAAGTGCACTGACCATATACAGACAAGAAAGAGTTTGCCAGCACAGCATGGTGCTGACTCCTCCCCCTTTACCACCTGAGCTTTAGCCACAGGTGAGCCCATTGCACCCTCACTGTACAGGAGAGCACAGAGGCTTCTACCACAGGTGTGCTGCTTGCTGCTCTCTGCTGCTACAGATGCACTCTGGTTAGGTCTGACCCAAGTGCTGTAAGCATGGGTGGAGGTATCTCCAAGCACAGAAATGGTACTTCCCCCTACAACTGTAATAGGTATGTCCAAGCCACGAGGGCCACAGTGTTTCAATAGAAAAGGGAAACATGGAAGCACAGGTCTGGTTCTGGGAGGCGGTTGCCTCACCACTGACCTCTGGGACTCTGCAGGCACTGATCAAGTGCAAGGCTTGCAGGCATCATTGGAACTCGAGAATAGATGAGCCTGGAAAGGGCGATTCCAGCCATTCACCGAATACTGTGGATTTCCTGCTGCCTGCGGACAGGTGTTTGGGTCCAAGGGAGCCCTGT
>PVJO010006601.1:0-88123 GCA_004026905.1 Hystrix cristata | reverse complement strand
CCCTTCTTTCCATTCATAAATTTGACATCTGTCTAGACTAGTAGAAGGTTCTTTGATTTCTAAGGTTCTTTGACTTTCTAAGTTGCCTCTTTGCTGAGCCATCATTAACAGTTTTTAAAAATCAACTCTTCTTCCACTTAGTAAACACTTGTAATATAGCTGAGCCCTTTATAATTAAGGAGTTTTCTCATACCCATGGAAGGTTAGCTAGGTTCACTTAGAGTCCTTGAAGATTTTGTTTAAAATTCTTTGCTGATTTTACAGTGGATTTTCCATTTGAGAATAAATCATAATGAAAAACCAAGACCACATCACTGTTTGAATGATGGTACCATTTATTTCTTGATGACTACAAAGGTGGTTCGTAATTAAATGAAATATTCAAGTTAAGAAAGCTAACAACTTTCCCAAGTCACCCATTTTCTACAACTATTCTATATAAGATGATTCTTAGTTAAAATAAGTAGAATTAAAGTGACCTGTCTTGAAAGTTAGTAATCTGGTGTTCTTTTCTAGTCTTTGATCAGTTTCTCTATGTTACGTTGAGAGCGGGCGTCCCGATGCCCCTAAGCCTGTGAAGCAGGTGTCAGTTTGATTATTTAACATTCTGAATTCTAGGATATGAACAATAATTGTGAACATCTGGTTTTTTCCATCTCTATTCTTTGGAACTTGGATTTTCAATTCATTTTTAGAATTTGCAGTTTCTAGTTCTGATCTATTAAGCAGTTGTGATTTACTAAATGTCTAGTATCTTGTGTACCATTCCTTATAAATTTCAGCTGGAGGCATTCTAACATTTCTCCAAACAGCTGTGTAACACACATTCTGTATTAAGCATAGGAAGAGATAAGGAGTGGCTTTGAATATGGTCTCTGTCCTTGTGGAGCTCATATCTGGAATCCTATGCTCTTGTTCTCCTTAACATCTCCTTCCTCAGAGATCTTCAGCATGTCAGGGGCCTGGCATGGAGGAGGGCTGTGCTCTCCACAGTTTGGTAATGGAGATGGGAGTAGTTGAAGGTGGTGGTTCTTAGGTAGATAGCTCATGAATTTGAGGTGGGTCCCTGTAGCTACAGAGTGGAGAAAGCAAGACTGACCGTAGATTTACTTCTGCGTGGTCAGTATAGCTGAAAAAGGTCAACTGAAGCAGGGGAAGAGCATTCTTTTCCGCATAGGGATATCCGGCATTTCCTTTCGAATCATGAATTGTTAAGCAGTGAGGAGCACAAGTTTCTTGTAGTCTGTCCACCCTCTCATTTTACATAGAAGGGTATTAAGACCAACGAAGGAAGTGGCTTACTCAGATCCAAAAGAGAGTTAATGGACGATTCTGTGCAAGCATGTGAAAGAGAACATGACAGACAGAAAGACTTTGAACTACTCTTTAGCCATACTTTCAGATAAGTGTGCCTAAGATAGCATGTAAACCTTTCCCTTTTTCTAACAATCATTAACTTCCTTGTCTAGAATTTCCTGTGGATTAAAGACACTGCAACACCTTAAATGTGATTAATCCCCAGGAAATGATCAGATGTGAGTTTGTTTTAAAAATGATTATTTTCAAACCTAATACTTCCATGCCTTAGGCATGTAATAAATTTTGTGTGTTATTTTTCTTGTTAGAAAAGATTCTTCCTGTTGCTAGTGTTGTGTCCTAGACGTTTGGTCATCTAACAGCAAGGCAAATGCATATCTACATAGTTGGGCAGTGTCAAATGGGACGATACCATATCCATTTCAGAATCCTCAGCAAAGTGGATGGCACAGGGGAGGCACACACTTTTTGAGTTAATTTATGCGTTGTGGAAACAGTGGCCATTATAGTCTGACAGACCTGGATTTGAGTCCCAGTTCTGTCACTTACTAGCACTGTGGCCTTCGGCGAATTATTTCACCTCCAAGACAGTTTCTTTATCAGTGAAATGTGGTGAAAGTGTACATGTACATCTACATGCACATTCCTTTAAAGGAGTGCTTTGCAAGGGCCTCAACCCGCAGCATGGTGCCTGGCACATACACTGTGGGGATTTTGTTGTTGTGTTTTTCTTTTTCTAGAGGGGATTCTTATTTTTAATTCCATGTAAAATTGCAGAGCTGCCGTTAGAAATCAGCCAAAGCGTTGGAACCTTAGATTTTGACAGTCTAAACATTATCTGTGAGAAATACCTTTAAAAAAAGTGTCCCTGTGATTTTCCACCTATATCCTTGATCGTGTGTCATTCGTATCCTACCCTCACTGCTCACTCTCTTTCTCTGTCAGCCTCTAAGAAAACTAATGGAGACATATAGAAAGCTCCAAGATATAACTGACCTTGTGCACCTTTAATTGAGGACAGAATTTGCTAAACTGTGGCCAAAAACCCACCAGTGGTTTACTTTACAATCTGTGTCCTGACTAGACTGGCTGTTGGCTGTATAATTTGTCTAGTTTTGTCTGGAATCTTAGACTATTCAGCTGCTTCAGGGCAAAATCTTTTGGGGTGTCATTAAATGGGATTGATAATTGGCTTCTGATGAATATTCATTGTGACTAATGACTTTGAGCAAATTTTACACATACTATCTCTCTATTCTCCCACTGAGTGAGATTTCGATAAGATCATTTTCCTCAACTTGAACTTTAATTAAATATTCACAATACTCCTTTGTTGACTGCACTTCAAGTTACATACTTTCATTACTTTAAAATTTTATCTTCTAAAATTTTGTTTTCTGTACCGAATGGGCATAATTATTGAGGATTCTTATTTTTAGAAATGGGGCTTAGAGTTATTTTAAAAAGAAATGGCTGGTGATATATTATAGGACATAATATATTTCTGGCTAAGCATAGATGTATAGTAAGACTTTTCTTGAAAAGTGATCAGCTCGGCCGCTCTTTTTAAGTAACGACACACATCACTTGTGCCATTTAGTGTTTTGAAGCAGAGCCAAACCGTTCCCTGTTTTGTTTGTTTGTTTTCCTAATCAGATGGGTGGATGCATTTTTCTCCAGTTGGAGAGATCTGGCCTGTAGAAAATCCCCTAATGAAATGATCAAGTATCTTAAAACCTTGATTTTTTTTTTTTAAATGGAGAATAAGTAATTACAAAATTCTGGTATTTAGGTTGGTTGACTTATTTCGAAGTTAAGGACACCTGGAAGAAACATTGTCTGAAGATAATATTTTGACCCAAAACAATTTAAGCTAAAAAGAAGCAGATGATCAAGTTCTGTTTTTTTTTTTGTTTTTTTTTTTTTTTTTTTTTTTTTTTTTTTTTTTTTTTTTTTGGTGCTGGGAATCAAACTCGGGGCCTTGTGCTTGCAAGGCAAGCACTCTAACCACTGAGCTAAATCCCCAGCCCCTCAAGTTCTGTTTTAAATGGGACCATCCTATCAAATGACTGTTTCAGAAAACTATAAATGAATTCATGTGGTGATGTTGCCTTGTGTTTTTATACCACTTCATAGATTTTGAGGTGCTTTTATTTATTAATATGATATACAGTTATAAAGTAGGCATATTATTAAATGAATGAATGAACAACTTGTCTTTCCAAAAGTGGCATATTTGTATGTCTAAATTGTTACTGTTTTGGAATTGGAGTCATATGCCCCACTCTGTGGGACTCATAAAAATGTTTGGACAGTATTGCTGAGAGGCAGGCCACTGTCTTTCTGTTGTGAACATATTCAAAGTATGAATTGTTTTTATTTATTCAGGACACATGGTATTAACTAGCATTTATATATATTCTGTGCCACTGAGAACATGGAGATGAAGAAGTAACAAACGGCATATATAGTTACAGTCTGGTTAATAGCGGGACATGTGTTCAGGGGAGCCAAACAAAGGCTTCAAAGAGGAAGGCAGTGTTTATGCAGAGTCCTGAGTGAGACAGGCGTTTGCTAGGGGTACAAATCTATGCTAGTTCAGAGGATAAGTAAAAGACGGAGGGGAAGAAAGAGTCCATAATTATTCCTATACTTACAAAAGAGTATTTTCCAAGGGAGAACTTGGAGAAGGCAGTTAAGACTGTAGTTGGAGATGCTGCTTTGCAGGCGTACTGGGCACTGGTGGAGATATCCTTTCTCAGTCGTGCCCCTGTGACTTCTGAGCAGGTAGTGATGTCACCGAACCTGCACCTTAGAAGGAGCAGCCTGGCAGCTAGTTAAAGGATGAGCTGGGATCCAAAGCTAATGTAATCTGCAGTCTGACTTAAGGGTGAAATTGGAGATCCTCCATTCACTTGGCAACAGTAAGGATTTTTCATCTCTAGGAAACCCTGAAGGGATTAGTCATTGTGTGTGTGTATGTGTGACTAATGTATGTATGTATGTATGTGTGTGTGTGTGTGTATATATGTGTGTATGTTTGTGTGTGTGTGTCTCACATATACATACATATGACAGGCTCTTTTATCAGGGAACCTATAAAAATAGATTGGGAAGGGTAGGTTGTCCCTTGGAGCCTTGGCCCAGTTGCTGGGAGCAGCTCTTGAGTGTTTACTGGATTGTCTCCTGTTCATGGCATGTACCTGAAGGGAAAAGGGGTGGGGGAAGAAGTGCCTTGGCTTTAATACACAGCTCTCACAACTGTGAAGCATCAGCAGAATGTCCAATTCAGAGCTGTTCATGTTACACTAACCTCTGGGATTCTTTTAACTGGGCCTTGGCACGTCATTCTTTCGCCACGTAAATGTCCTTCTGTCAGCAAAGGCCAGTTAACAGCTTCCAAAAGAGGCAAAGTCCTCATGGGAATAGGCTTCCCAGAAACCAAAGAAACACTAAAGAAAAAATGCAGAAAGAAACATGTGTTGTTAGCTTTTGTCACTTCATACTTATATCTCCAAAGGTTGAGTTTTTTTCCCCTTTCTTTTTGCCATGTTGAATTTTGTAGATATTGACTCCATTTTTAGTACTGTTATTTCCTTGTCCCAAACACTGATTTTATGATACAATATCTCTAACTCTTAAAAAAATAAAAAAAGAATATGAAATAGGAGCATGTCAAAAGAATAGGGAGAGGAAGGATTAGCCAGTAAAGAGTGCCAGAACAATTGATTAACTATGTGGAAAAAATAAATTCTCATCTCAATTCTTAAAACTAAATTAATTCCAGATGGATTAAAGAGTTAAATGCCAGGAGAAAATTTCCAGGGCTTTCTCAGGATAAAAGTAGTAGAAATCATCACTGAAGAAAAGGTGTGTCTACATAATTATTTAAACCTTCTCTTCACTCAGAGATTCGAAGAAAATTAAGGATAAATCATTATTAAAAACATTACAAAGGGATGGTATCCTTTTCAAATTATCAGTGCTTGCGTATAAATCAGTGTTTAAATACTAATGCTCATTTAAAAAGTGGACTGAGAAGACAACATAGATCATTTACCTAAGAAATGTAGTCAAGAAGCATGACAAAAGATGTAGAGCCTCAATATTGATCAGAGCAATAAAAATAAAACCAAGATCAGTACAAGCTTAAAGGTACTGACTTGCCTTCTCTACAATACACAATGCTGACAGCGGGCAGTGAGACCAGCATCATAGCATGTGGCTGAGAAATGGGAACAGCCTCTATCTACCTATTTATTTAACATGTTTATCATATTTATATTATTACATTTGGTAAGTGCCTTAAAATAGTCATGAACTTTGTCTCTAAATTCCACATCTAGGAACTACATATAAAATTTTTGATCTGATGCAATTATATAACTTAGTGATAGAAGAGTAGTGAAATACAGCATGAGAAATTCATTGCGTATCATTAAAAGATGTATTTTCTAAGAAGATTATAGATGTGGGAAATGGCATCAAATAATGTTAATGTTAAAAAGAACACTGTGCTTATAGTAACCCTAATTTTTTTAGTAAAAGAAACATAAGTGCTTATGTGTGTGATACCCTAAAATGATAAATAATCTTCTGATAGTGTAACTCCTATTTTCTTGTATCTCTCCATTTTCTGAATGTGCTGCTCAATTCTAAGTGTGCATTAGCTCTTTTTCCTTTCTTTTGCAGTACTAGGGTTGGAACCAATGGCCTCAAACATGGTAGGCAGGAGCTCTGCCCCTGAGTATGCCCCCAACCCTGCATTACCTTTTATAATTGAGAAAACAATAAATATTTTGAAACTTTTTACAAAATTTGCTTTAGAATGATCAGATTAACTTAGAATTATTTCTTCAGATTTTTAAACATATAATTTTAAGTATTTTGCTTAAAATACTTAAAGTAAATGTACATATTTGATTTTATTGCTGCAAGCCAGTGACATTGCTTTCTTACTTGATTTTCTGAATTTCTTCTTTGCTTCTGTTGCAGTTGACTGCCTGCATCCACGGCTCAGCCGCAATGCTCTACCCCATGTACTGGCAGCATGTGTACATCCCTGTGCTGCCCCCACATCTGCTGGACTACTGCTGGTAAGGCTGTGGTACTCCCTGCCCTCCACTTTCCCACTTCCAGGAATGGGCTGGGAATGATAGGTCTGTAACTTGCTAATGCCACAGAGGACTCTAAATTAGAATAATCTAAAATACCTCACATTTGAGACCACCTGATTACATAGCCCTTTTGTTTCCAAACGGCTTTCATATATCTCATGACATTCTGAAGAGTTCAAGAAAATAGATGATTCTTTTTCCATTTCTCAGTTTGGAGACACCAAAGCACCAAGAAGTTGTGTGCTTTTTTCCCCCAAGACAAATTGGAAACTGGTGACAGGAACAGTTGAGATCCGCAAGGTCTTCAAGTTTCAGCCATGCTCTGGCATGTCTCGTCAGACTTGCTCTCAGCTGCCATTTGGGAGCAAAAGCCAGACTTCAAACCCCCTCTGAAGTTTTTTGATGAGAATGTCATTGTTGAGTGAAACATGTTTTAGTGGAAGGGAGGAAGCTTTGGAGTTGACCTGGGCAAGTCATTTGGCCTAAGGCTTTGTTTCATCATCTGCAACATGAAGTTGTTCAATATATAATTATACAAAGGTGAAATGAGCTAACAGATGAAGGACACCATATACATAGAAAAGCTGGATCATGGAAAATGTGTAGTTAATGTTTTTGTTGAAGCATCCCCTTCCTCACTGTCTTCAGTAGATAACCGCAAAAGTCCATGTGGCTGATTTGGATCCATTTTTCTTCTGAATCATTTCTCTAGTGTAATGTGATAAAAAGACATTGTCTCTAAATGTCTTTCCCCTTTCTGTCCCTATCTTAGTCCTTTTCCCTTTTACAAGAGCCTTGTTTCCCTGTTTCCTATTATTTTGTATTTTGTTCTTTAATTTATATTTTGGGTTTCTCATATAAGAGGAATCATGCAATACTTATGTTTCTGTTTTATTTCACTTTAACATTATGGTCTCAAGGTGCATCCATTTTCCAACAAATGACTCAGGTTTTCCTTCTTTATGGCAGAGTAGTACTCCATTGTGTATAGATACTGCATTTTCTTTATCCATTCATCTGTTGATGGAAATATAGGCCACTTCCAAAATTTAGCTATTATGATTTGTGCTTCTGTAAAATGGCTCTGTATGTATCACTGTAGTATGATGCCTTTAACTCTTCTGGGAAGATACCTAGAAGGAGAATAGCTGGGTTAAATGGAATTTCTATTTTCAGTTTTTTGAGGAATCTCCATCCTGATTTTCATAGTGGTTGTACTAGTTTACATTCTCACCAACAATGTAGAAGGGTTCATTTCCCCTGTAACCTTGCCAGCATTTGTTATTATTTGATTGCTTGATGATGGCCAGTCTTTTCTCGAGTAGAATTAAATCTCAGTATTGTTTTAATTTGTATTTCTCAAGTGACTAGCAGTGTTGAACATTTTTTCATGTATTTATTGACCATTTTTACTACTACTTCTGCGAAATTTATCCATTTCAGTTGTTCTTTTTTTGATAGAGTCTTTTATTTGATGGGTGGCGTAATTTTTTTTTTTTTTGAGTTCTTCATATATTTTCTAGATGTTAGTTCTTTGTCGAGGTGTATCTGACAAAATTTTTTTCCCATTCTGTAGGTTGTCTCTTTGCTCTGTTGGTTATTTCTTTACTCTGTTGGTTGTTTCCTTTGCTGTGCAGAAGCTTTTTAATTTGACATAATTCTATTTGTTGATTCATGATGTTATTTCTTTTGCAATTGGGGTGCTATTCTGAAAGTCCTTGCCTACACCTGTGTCTTCAAGAGTTTTACATATTTTATCTAACAGTAAATTAAGTGTTTCTGTTTTAACATTTAGATCCTTGATTCGTTTTTTATTTTAGTTTAGTACAGATGAGAGTTACAGGTCTAGATTCAATCTTCTGCATGTAGATAAACAGTTTTCCCCACACCATTTGTTAAAGAGAATTTCTTTCCTTAGTGTATGTTTTTGGCCCCTCTGTCAAAGATCAGATAGCTGAATTTGCCTAGAGTCGATTCTGCATTCTCTGTTCTGTTCCATTGTCTGTATGTCTATTTTTGTGTCTGGGCCATGTTGTCTTTTAGCACTGTAGCTTTGCGATGTAACTTCAAGTCTAGAATTGCGATGCTTCCTGCTTTGCTCTTGTTATCTGATTGCTTTTGCTCTTCTGAGTCTCTTTGCTCTTCTGAGTCTCTTTGCTCTTCTGAGTCTCTAACCCTTGTTCTTATGAATTTTAGGATTGTTTCTCTAGTTCTGTGAGGAATGCTGTTGGTATTTTGATTAGTGTCCCCCCTAATTTGAATGTATTTGGTTCACCCTCCTTCCAAGGAACCACATGTATAACAAAGATGTAGTTCCTGGCCAGCAGATAAAAATTAGGGCCCTCTCTTAAACATAGAACCAGTGAACTGGCTTATTTATCCATCATATTTCTTTCTTATTAAGGTTGGTGTTCTTATCCATGCCTGTCTTCTGCTGCTTATGAGGTTAAGGGGCAGTATGTTTCCTACCATGTGGAGGATGTAATCCTAGCTTTTAGATTTTTTTTCAGTACTGGTGATTGAACTCAGGGCCTTCATACTGAGCTACCACTCTAGACCTTATTTTTTATTTTGAGACAGGGTCTTGCTAATTGATGAAGTTGCCCAGGCTGGGCTGGGCTTGAACTTTAGATCCTCTTGCCTCAGTCTCCCAGAGTTTTCAAATTACAGGTGTAAGCCCCCATACCTGGCTTATCTTAGCTCATTTAAAATTTCTTCTTGGTTCATCAAGTGACTGGACTATGCATTTTGTTCACTATGTCTCTTTATATCTTGGCTTATTTTGGAAATTATTTTCAGTTATACCTTTTAGGTACTCCTGGTCTGGGTTTTATTTTTCCTCCCTTCTGGAGCAGATAAGAGGAATTATAGTTTTTTCAGGTAGGAAAGGATGAGGGATGAGGATATAAATCCCTTGTAATAAAGTTACTTTGTCCACCATTAGATGTTTGGGTTTCCTCCTTACAGAGTGTTAACAACATTCAGGGTCCCTCTAGAGCCGCACCCCATACATTCTCCATCTTCTCCCCTCCACTGGGAACTCCATAGAGTACTGAACTCTCTTCAGTGGTAGCTGGTCCTTCTGCTCCCAGGTCAAAGTGAAGATCATCAGACTCCTGTCCCCCAGCCATGGCCTGGTGCAAGCTCCACTTTGTCCTTTGACTTCCAGCACAGTGCCTGGGAACTTTCTTCACCACCCTATCAGTGTCATCACCTTGTCTCTGAGTCTCCATTACTCATTTGTCTAGATCTCCTTTCCCTCTTTCCCTGCTGTCCTTGGTGACTTCAGAAGTCATGCTGTTGGCCCAGTGACTTCAGAAGTCCCTGTCCCCGCGGAGCTCACACTGGCTATCTGTGGGCTGTCCACAGGTTCCTTCTCTCCCTCAGAGAGGCTGCGAGGAAGTGCAGACAAGGGTGAACCTGAGAGGAGCTGAGCCCTATCTTACTCCATTACTTCCCAGCTCTGTAACTTAAAGTAGATAGCTTTTCTGAATCTTGGCCTTTATCTATAGAAGGATAAAAATACTAGAAATTTTTTCTTAACTTGTTTCAAAACAATTGTACGTGCAAAAGCACTTTACCTCAAACTACACCTTTGCTCACCTCTTGTTTGGCTCCATTTCACAGGTCAGTAAACCAGGGCCCCAAGAGATTCAGTAATTTGCTACAGTATAACTACTATGTATTGTCTGATTCTGTCCTTATAAAAACAAACAAGAATTATGTTTATATGTAACACAAAAATTAGATGTACATATATGTGTACATACGGAGAGGCAGAGATCTGAAAAGATGTAGACCAAAATGTTTAACAGTGACATGCTGGGGAGGAGAAGATTCTAGAGTGCTTTTTATTTTATCTTCATATATTTCTATAATGAATAAATAAGGTCTTTATAATTTTGAAAACTTCCTTTTGAAAAATTAGCTTTGATTGTAGCCAATTGTTCTTTCCAGCTACCATTTTTCCCATCTTATTTGCTAGAGTATGTAATAGCTGTTTTGTACTTTCTGGGAATGTTGATCCAGATCCTCTTTTCAACTTCATCTTTGACTCCAGCACTCTTGAGAACTGGGTCACCAGTCTAACCAAGGGCAATGATGTCAGCAGGTCCGACTTCAAAGGAAAGACTTGGCAAGAAAGGCACTGAGCCCTTGTCTCCCCCAACTTCCATTTCAAAGAATAAGGTTCAGGCTTGGGCTGGTGCCTGAGCGGGTTTTGTGGTAAGGCTCCATCTTGAAAGTTTCTGTATTTGTGTGAAAGCAGTCCATCTCCTAGTCTCGTTTTCATGAAAGAACTTTTGACATCTGACCAAAGGATGATTACAGGCTGGTGGAGATTGCTGTCTCTTTATTAACTGTAAGATATAAGAATGATGAAATGATAGACCCCAACAGAAAGAAGAAGAAAACACCAGATCCTTCAATCGATTAATTTGATCACCTTCAGCCTGCTGCCACTACTGTGGTCAGAAACTACAAATATCATGAAATTTGAGTCAATGTTAATAACTTTATTCTATTGTGCTCAGTGACCTTCACCACCATGAAGTGTGATCCTTGGTGGTAAGAACCAGCAGGGATAACTAGCATTTTAGGTAAAGTGCTAGGAGCCTGAAACATGTAAATTTGATGGAGATTTGTTCCTCTGCAGATGATTTAAATGTTAAGTACGTCCCCATGCAGGGGACACACAAAATGGAATCTGAAAACTATTATCTCTTGTAGAAATGAACTCTCAATTTACTCACTGCACAGGAAGGGCGGATTCTAGTCATTTTCACTGCCAGCAGGTGCCCTTTCTATGCATAATAGACTTCACGAGTGTAATTAACACATGAGGACCACGGCTGCCAGTTCTCCTCAGGTACATGCTGCTGGGAGTTTTCAGGACAACAGTGTAGGCCACGAGAGCTTTTTGCCTTGCACTTGAAGATGAGGCGTGCATTGACCTCTAGACCAAGACACGTTAAGTGGGGCTGTGTGCAGCCCTGCTTTTAGTATCATGGGCTGTGGTCCTTAGACCCAGAGACCCCAGAGCTATACCGCAGCCTTTGGCAGGCCAGGGGCCAGGAGAGCAAAGCTTCGGTTTGCATGCAGTTAATGAATGGGAAGTATGATACTGAAAACCCTGCAATTACATGGAAGACTCTAATTGCACATTCACAAATACAACAACCAATTATCTGAGTTAACTTTAATTAGAGCTATAATCACAGATTTTAATTATCTGAATAAATCAGTTTGGTACAAATGGTTGGCCCTAAATATTTCCCGAATTAATTTTTTCATGTCCCTTCCTACTTTGGGAGAGGCTGGTAAAAGTGGAAAGTGATTAGGTATGGATTTAAATCTCGATTCTCATCCCTTACTAGTTGTGTAACTGTTAAAAATCTACTTCACCTCTCTGATTCTCGATGTCTTTTCCTGTAAAATGGGTCTAATTTACCTATTTTAAGGAATGGCTACAGATCACTGGTGTTAGTCATCAGTGCTACAGTGGGGCTACTTAGTTAATGGTGATTGCTCTTACCATTATTACTACAAAAATGGGACATGTATTTTGGTTTCCAGAAGGTTTAACTCATATGTTATTCTTGCTTCTGCTGCTTTGTGAGCTCAGGGAAAACTTTATAATTCATCTTCTCTTTTTACCCCTCAGATTGTTTTTATTTTGTTTTTTTTATTTAACTTGAGTTATTGTATGGTTGTTTTCATTTGCAGCTGTGGCATAAGAATGAAAAGACAAGAAACAAAAGCAGATGGTAGAGAAAACGAAAGGAGTAAGACATTTCCAGCCCTTATGAATATTTAAAAACATGTGCTGCTGGTTCCTTTCTACTTTAGATCTGTGCCATTCCCTTGACTTTGAAAGTGAAAATGAGAATGTTCCCTACCTTAGCTGATGGCATCTGTGACCTTGGCCAGTGTTGGAAAAGCCTTTCCATTTCTGAGACAAAAGGATTAACTTACTGATGAGAATCAACGTTCTATTTCATAGTAACAATCACCATCAATTGGTTACTATGGGGCAGGCATATTTATAATGTTTACAAACATTATCACAAATCTTCAAAATCAAGATTTAAAGTAAATTAATAGTTTCATTGTTGTATATGTTAGGAAATCAAAGCGTAGCCATCACACAGCTAAGAAATAATGGACCCTGTCCAAGGACATGTAACGTTAAAGGTTTCCTTCGTAATATCCTCCAGAGTATCAAATAAGAAGTTGTACCCATCACCAATATTTTGTAAAAAAAAAATTCTTCATATAGTCTTCTTAATGTCTTGCTTACAGTAGATGCATGTTGTCATTCATTAATTATACATTCACTCAACAAGTATTTATAGAATAGTTACTATATATCAGGTACCGTGCTAATTAAATTTTGCTAATAAAAAGTTCCAGTAGAAGCCATATGGTATTGCCCAAGTAAATTCGTTTTTCTCCTTTCCTCCTTCAGAAGTAATCCTAAACAAGGACCACAAGTCAGCTCCCAAGTTGTATATTTGGGATACAATATGTGTGTTGAAATATTTTCAAAGCAGATCATGACCAGTTCATGTGTTCCCCTTAAAGGCCAACCAGGTCAAAAGCCAAGTTAGTAGCTAATTCCTGATGCTTTTTGTGATCATGGTTGAACCGAAAAGTTAAATAGGATGCATAAAATTAAGACATAGATTTTGAGTTGAGTTTGTAAAATGTATTCTGTCCTGGCATTGTAGAAGCCATTCTTCCTCCCAAGATGAGATTGCTCAAACTCTGTGAGATTTGAGTTCTAAACTGACTCTGCTCTGTGTAGAGCTCTGAACCACCGCTCACATGCTACATCCTATATTCCATCTAGGATTTTCAGCCTCAAATTTGAAATATATCTGACCACAAGGTGCACAGTCCATCTAGGTGATGGGGTATCAGACTGGACACAGCTGTGAAGTGACATCCAGATATACAAAGCTGGGTCCATTTTAATTGCCATTTTCACCAAAACCAGAAAATTTTGCATAGGGAATAACTCAATACTAATTAAATGGAATTCTTAATATTCTGATCACAGAAACAGAAATCAAATGAAATTGTAATCTAGTAGAAGAAAAAAACCTGTCTTCCCCATTTACTAGCTTCGAGGTCTCTTCTAAGGTAAATGGTAATTACTACTGACACAAATCAGGTGCTTCATAAATAGTAGCTACTACCTTTATTTTATTCATGACTATATATCATCAATATGTATGTATTTGTTTGTAAGTGTGTGTGTGTGTGTGTGTGTGTGCGCGCGCGCGCATGCGTGGGGTTGTGTAGATGATCCATCAAAATCCAGTTGAAATTCACAGCATCCAGGTTGGTTGAAAGTGGATTAGATGGACAGATGTGGCTAAAATTCTCTTCTGTCTACCCAATCCTGGCCTACATAAGTTTTGTTAACGATTGAATTCCAACAGGTACACAAAAGTTACATGTCTTTTCCAAGTTGCACTGAGTAGTTATGAGTACCTATTATGTCCCTGGTACCAGGCATAGAAAAATAAGAGAACAGAATTCAGGCATCCAGGCAAGAGTGGGAAGACAGTGCAATTTTATGTGGAAGGGTTTTTTTTTGTTGTTGTTTGGGGTTTTTTTGTTTTTTTTTTTTTTTGGTCATGTTTTTTTGTTTTAGCTATGAAGCAAGGGTCTGAGAGTGCTCCATTGCTCCACAATCGGTACCATTGTGACAGGAGCTCACCTGGGAGGAGTGGGACAGAATAAGGATCGGGATTTCGGTTTCAGACCAAAGCAGAGAAGTTGGATCGATAGTGGGCCTGATGGTCATAAAGTGCACAAAACACACACACAAATACAAATGTATGTGTTGGTTAAAGAAGTTATGGATTGCTATGTAAATCGTTAACAAAGTTTGAACAGAAAGGGTAAGTGGTGGGAAAGAGTTCAGGCTTGAAAGTCAAAGTTCTGGTTCCAAACACTGGCTCTTGTCTTACTGAATGTGTGACTTGGGGAGTCACATAACCTCTTTGAGCCTCAGTTTCCTCATTTATAAAATCATTGCGAGAAATACAACTAAAATTATTATTCTATATGAAGAGCATGGCAGCAAGAAAGCAACTAAAAAGTTGTTAGATGATGATAGTCACTGAGCCCTATATTGAGATGTACCTTCATTTCCTTCTGTAGCACTCAAAACTGTGTCAGGAGTCTTTGAAGAGAGCTTTCAACAATTCTAAGTATACTGTCTTCTAGGTGGAAAAAGGGAAGAGAAGAGAGTAAGTTCTGTGCATTATCTGTATTATAAATTCTATGGGAATTTAAACTCTATAGGAAAATTGTCTTTTTCCGTTAGATTTTTTATTGAAATATAATTCACATACTACAAAATTCACTTTTATAAAGTATGTAATTTAGTGGTTTTTAGTGTATTCCAACTATCCAATTATCTGATTATATATCTAATATGCGAGATATTTAGATATCACTAATATAATTAATATCACCACTAATTCCTGACGAATTAGATTTGTAATAGTCTTTATTGCCATATAATGTATCGTTATCATAAAAAATGTTTAACCTTTCAAAAATTATATACAGCAAAAAGCAAACGGTGTACAAAAGTGAATAGTGTACACAAGTGTTTGGCGTTGAATGTTTACTCTGGTCCCTGCAGAGGTGCCCCAGAAGGCACAGATACCAGGAATACAGCAGGACAGCTGTCATCCAGCCTCAGCAGCAGCACCCCTGAGATGTTACTGAGACTTGCAGGGTGTCTTATTCCTTTTTCTTTTGCAAAACAAGAATGCCTAAGACTGTGCAATTTATAGAGGAAAGAGATTTATTGTGACTCACAGTTCTAGAAGTGCAAGAGCAAGGCACTGGTATCTGCTTAGTGTGTGGTGAGGGCCTTGTGCCAGCAAGTGGGAAAGCTGAATGGCAAGCCATTGTGTTCCCAAGAATGGCCACATAATGCAAGAGGAAGCAGGAGAGGTAAATGTTGCCCTATCACAACCTGCTGCCGAAGTAACTAACCCAGTCTTGTGAGAGTGAGAACTCGCATCCGAGAGGTTACATTAATTTATTGTCGAGGATTGCACCCTCATGACCCTAACACTTCCCAGTAGGTCCCACCTCGCAACACTTCCACACAGAGGAGCTAAACCTCAGTATGAGTTTTGATGGGCACAGACATCTTCAAATCATAGCACGCAGTTAGAGAAGACAGCATTCATTTAACCTGGAAATGACCCTTCCCAGGTTGGAAGGTGGTACTGATTGGCTCACCCATGCACCCTTTGAAAAGCTCTCCTAACTGTAGCCTAACCAACTTAGTGGTTTCTACCTCCTCACTACTGTCCTGAGTTTCTTGACCTGCCCTATCAGTCTTGGCTTCGCAAACCCTTCCTGTTGTGATAAGGAGCAACAACAGCTTGCCTCCCCAGCCCCAATTACTGATGTAGCTAATCCTGATGACTTCTTACCCTTCCAAGCCTGGCTTGACTTTCCATTTCTCATAACACATTCTGTATGTAACTCCTCACTCCCTGACCTGGAGCTTCTGAGGTACACAGTGTAGTGGACTCCACAGCAAAGATATTCTAGCTGTTGCTGGGAACTGTAGGTCACAATAAAGCAGAGGCCACAGACCATGTGACATCAGGGCACCAGGACAGTTCAATATGGAGCAAGTCACCTCATGGCAGGGCTTTGTGATCAGCATTCCTCTCTTGGTGTTTGGCACCGAAGAAAATATATGAAGTTTCAACATGGTGCTAGGCTTTGAGTCTCCCTCCATAAATGTGGGTCTACCATTTAAAAAATGTGAGTCTGTCTTTCCCTTAAACATTGGAAAGACTGGGAAGCTAGACTAAAAAAGTGTTTAGATTCTGCACATTTTGGCAAATGAGGTATCTTAGTCCTAGGAAAAGAAAAAGGAAATCTTGTCCTGTTATTACTGTTACATTGTTTTTTTTTAAATACTCTTCACTTATTTCTCCATAAACCTCTTTTTTTTTCTTTTCTCTTCTCATGTATTTTGTACCTCATTCATTATTGCAATCTACAAGGACCTCATGGGCTGCTGGTGACTCATAACCTGAGACTTCCTTTTTTGCAGCCAGCTCTAGCTGTCATGGTTCTCATTGAATTCTCTGTGGTAACAGAGAGCCCTAGCTCCTGACCTTTTACTGTGCTTAACTTCTCCTGCTGCCATGGTCTTAGCCATGGAGCCATTCCTGATGTTTTCTCAGTCTGTCTCCTTCAGGTAGACTGAGAAGGTACAAAAGGGCAGAAAACTCCAGGCTGTGATGTTGACCTTTCCGGGTTTTCATCCAGGCGTTATCTTTGTAGCTAGTGTTTATTTCAGTTGAGTTTAGTGGCTTAGAGCTCTAGAAAGTGTCTGTACTCGCCCTGCCCCTGTAAGTTATCCCAGGAAGCTGGAGAGCCACCCTCAGGAGGGCATCATTGTCTTCTCTCTCCCATTCACTGATCAGCACCAGTGATATATGTGTCTTGCATTAGGAAACCATCTCCAGGGCCCCACTGCCAAAGACCAGCTGGCACTGAGCCCAGCTCCACTACTGGGAGGCCTGTACTCTGGCTGCTGAAATCACAAATGAAAACTAGGCAGTCTATGCCTCTTCCCCAAATCTAGACTTGTTCCTGGTTTCCTTATCCTCTGCAGTTGCTCATGAATGAGTCTCCCTGGGTTGAAAAATGGGGGGGGGGGCTTGTTTAACTCATGGTTTTCCTACAAGTTGTGATTTTAAGCCGTATTTTCTGCCTTATGCCATCTGTGACCTTTGTCAAGTCACTTCTTCAAACCATAGCTGCTTCTGTAAGTTATGGAGATCAGCTTTTCGAGTTTGCTCCAAAGATAAAATGCAGTGTTTTTAGGCCCTCCAGTTGTGTACCCCACAGCAGCAGTTTGTACACATGCAATAATTTGGTTATTTAATCTGTTACTAGCTGTAGGCTCTAAATAGGCGGTGACCAGATCTATACGTCTCTCCTCTCTCCCTAGCCCAGTATGGTACCTGATCTGTGGTAATATTTGGTGACTGATGGACCAGTATATAGAAAACACTGAGCATATAGTAAATGTACCATAAGTGCTGGTGTTCTCTCTCCTCTCCCTGGGACCCTTTTTTAAATTAAAGCTCCTGAATGACTAGTATTTCGTTCAGCTCCAGAATTCCCGGATCCCCAAATCCACAGATCAGTAAGTCCCTTATACAGTACAGTGCAGTGTTTGCATGTAATTCTACACATGTCCTCCTCTATACTTTAAATCATCTCTAGATTACTTGTAATAGTTCAAACAGTGTAAATGCTATTTAAATGGTTGTTACTCGGTATTGTTTAAGGAGTAATGACAAAAAATAGAGAGGCAACTGTGTCTGGCCTGACCAAGTACATGGTACATGAACAAGGTGCACAACGTGCCAGGCCCACAGCACTGAAAGCATGAGTACTGGAGAGACATGGAAGATTTGCGAAGGGGTAGAGGCTGCAGCAGGGAATGCCATGAATCACTTCATTCACAAAGATTCAGCATAGTGTTTAACATGGAGCAAATTCAGATTTTGGAACTTTCTAGAAATTTGTATTTGGAATATTTTTGATTCATAGTTGGTTGAATCCTTACATGTATAGCATGTGAATTTGAAGACTTAACTCTGGTGAGGGGGGTTGTTTGTTTGTTTTCTGTAAACACCAGAAGTCACCTTTTGCTTCTCTCTTTAGATTGGCAGCCAGAGTGCTCAGAACCTAGTCTGTGGCCATGTGCATTGAGGAGGTCACCGCATGAAACTCAGCTATTGACCTTACTAGGGCTTTGTCCCTAGTTCATTTCCTACTTTTGTGACTATACTGAACTCTTTTTGGCTGCCTGTGGCATACTGGCCACCACACTAGCCTGAAGGACATCTATCAGTTGTTCTCAGTGAGACCAGAGCTCTGTTGATTTGTGTTCTCCAACAAGATGGGTCACATGGTCTTTGTTCTTGTTCTTTCTCCCATTCTTTTGTCTCTTAACTTCTCTAGTAAAGCCAGGCCTTGTTATTTAGAGCAAAATTTAAAACCATAAGACAACATTTATACTTTTCTTTTTAAAAACAAGAAAGAAAACTCAAATGAATGAGCTCTCTTTCAGGGTTTTCCTTGCCTTTAAATATAGTGAACTGAGGAAAGACTCAAGGAATTCCCTTTTCCTGCGAAGGGTGTTTGACTAAGAAGGTGGTAAAGTGGGCACTGCCAAGTGTACCTGGTAGCGTTAACTATGCATTTACATGGAGGAACAGAAAACAAAAAGTGGGCTTTCCAAATCCCTGGGCTGCTTCACACTGTGCTCCTCCCTGAGGTCAAATAGAGCTTGCTTACCTGGAGGTGGGCCCCTGCTCCCCACCCACCTCTTCCTCCTCTTCCCTTCCCTTTATTTTGGGAAGCTGTGTTTTATGTATTTGAGCAGCCAGTGTTCCTTTATTTCACCTGACTCATTTCCAATTAGTAGCAGTTCACCTCAGGGGAACGTAATTAAGAGGGCTCTAGTTATCTGGGGAAAGGAATTAAACAAATTGTGAAAGTGCAGTAATAATGAACAGGGACTACAGAACCATTAATACATCTGCAGGGTCCATATTCGTGCCTGTTCAATGCTAGGAATGAGCTCAGGCTGTAGGACTTCCCTCTAGAAGTGTTGTGTATCACAGCCCTGGAGTACAAACCAGGGTTGACTGAAAGGCCACTTTAGTGCACCAGCACTCTTCCTTTTGGTTTCATAGGGGTTGTGCGCTGTGTGAAATCATAGGCAAGCCTGGGCTCATAGACCAGTGTCCCTGAGTTTGAAGTTCTTGTTCTTTCTCCCATTCTTTCACTTCACCACTGGCTAGCTGTGTGACCTTGGGCAAGTTACTTCACTTTTCTGAGACTGTTTTCTCACCTAAAAATGTGGATACTAGCACTAGTTTGCAGAGTTGATTTCAGAATTATGTACAAAATGCATACAAGTGACTGAGTCACTCAATAATATTAGTTACTTTTGCCTTTAGGATTCAAAATAAAGATACCATTCAGGTAAAGGTCATTATCTTGTCACTGCCTTGATGCCAGCAAAAAGAAACCCTTTCCTGTGCGAGGGAGAAGGAAGAAAGAGTAGCTTTTACTCTCCCAGGATGTCACTGAGGTAGTCAGGTCTTGCAGTTATCCCTACTACAATGGCTTGGTACAGATTGTCCCTATTTTGCTATTCAGAGATATGTAATGGCTTCTTGTGATTGCTGTTAGCCACGCAGCAGTTGTGACACAGTTGTCGTGGCCTGCCTGTGCATGAATTTGGTCATAGCTGTTAATATTATCACCGCTTTAATTTAATTATGTGTGTTGTTGGTTCTGCCTGAGTTGTGTTTAATTGCCGTTTAAAATGTCTTCAAAATTGCACTACGATTCAGCATTGAAATGTAAAGTCACTGTGAATGCTGAAAGGCACCAAGCAGAGAAGCTGGGTATACATTTGCTTTTAGTAAAGCAAGTATATTTGCATTCATATTTTCTACAAGAGCAACAAACAAGTTCTTTATCCAACCTAAAAGAGGAAGATAAATTCTGGTAGATAGATTTTTGTTGTTTTGTTACTGATTTGCCCTTAGAAAAGTATGGACATTGATGATCTAAATCAAAAAATGACTCAGATGAGTCAGACTCTTAGTATGAAGTTTGTTTGTTTTTTTTTTTTTTAGTATGAAGTTTTTAGGAGTGGCGTATCCAAATTATTTTGCCATATTTTCCTTTTAGTATATACCCAAGAGAGAAAACATTTTTAAAATTTGTCATTCTGCGTGGTGAGAAAGCAACAAATCATTGTTTCCTTCATGGCACATTAAAGAGGAAGAGTGCCTTCTACAAGAAAGTGACATGGGACTCTGCTGAACTCGGGGAATGTGCAGGTGACAGGAGAGTTGGCTTGGGGGTTAGAAACCCATGAGCGGAAATGATGCGTAATGTGCATTGCTCATCCCTCGTGGAGTCTTGACCATCTTTGTCAGTGGTTTGTCAGGCGTCCTTCACAACCAAGACTGGAACTTGAAGCCATTCTTGGGCGAGAGGAGAAGCGGGTCTGAGGGCGCCAGCCCCGCCAGGCCTGAAGAGAACCCACTGGGACCAGACAGTCAGCTTACGAAGTGCCTGCCAGATGCTGCTCCTGTGTTACGGTTTTCTCCAGTCTTCGGCATACCTGTGAAAGCTCTCCACTGGACAGGCACTGCCCTTTTGGAAGACATTTGGCCAGACTATAACAACAGATAATATATTTTTAAAAACCTAAAACCAAACCAAAACAAGAACCAAAAAAACTATTCTGTCCTCTAACTTAGTAATTCATTGTCTGGGAATTCATGAATGAAACTGTTCATTATCATTACAGTGGTACTTAGTGAAAAGTTGGAAGAGACTTATTAACTATAGGACTAGAATTCAATAAATTATGGTACATCCATACTTGGTGCAATATTTTGCAGCCTTTAAAATAATAATCACAAAGGTTGTGGAGCAAAATGGAAAATGTTAATGGGAACAATGAGAAAACAATAAAATGTACACAATTTATTTCAAAGATATAGAACTGTTTGTTAATATGGGCCTATGTTAGAAAAGAATAATGCAAAAATAAAAGTAGTTATGTTAAGGTGATATAATCGTGGTACATTTTTCCCTCAAAAAATTTCTTTTTATAAAAAAAAAGGCAAAGAAAACAGAAGTTTCCAAGAAAATGAGTTAGTAGGTACAATAATTATTGAGGTACTGAGAATGTAAATTGTTTTCGGAACACACCTAGAATTACCCAGTCACCTACTTGCCACACCGAGATGTTAAGGAGGCTCTGGGTTTCTTTTTCTTCCCTTTCCCTCCCCCAACTTAGAATTTGTAATTATGTATTTTCAGAACAAAAATGCTTTCAATTCTGGGAAGTTTTAGAGGCTTTGTAAGCAAATGATGATTTGTACAAATTTGCATTCATACAAAACATGGAGCTGCTATGATTTTAGAATAAATGTGTTTTAAATATTTTCTAAATACAGAACTGTTACAGTCCTAACAATACTTGGCTAAAAAACTACATTTCTATGATAGGCCATAATTACTCTTTGAAAAATTATTGGGTTTGAAAAACTGCCTACCTAAAGATGCCCAAAGAGTGAGTTCCATTTCGTCCCTTCTAATATTTGCAGTCAATTCTGTAAGGCCCTTTTTTTCTTTCAGGGTGTTATTGATTTTTATTGCAAGACAAAAGGGAATGGCATAAAACCTGCATATTTAAAATTCTAGAAAATATTTTTTTTTCAGACAAGAGCCTATGGTTAAATTGTACAGAGGGCTTTGACCGTTATTTTTACCTTTTTCTCACCATTGTTCGAATGTCTTTTTCCATATGTCAGCTCGTTTATTGAGATTTCAGTTCTAAAATTCCAACTAAAACTGATGGTCACTAATCAATTACATGCTTAAATGTAAGAGCTGGAAAAGTTAATACAATTTAGTCAGATGTTACTAGTCTGAGCTTTTCTCCCTCCTATGTATTAGTCTGTGCTCATGGACACATTAATAAGTGGCCCTTTTTTCTGGAATTCTGTGTCTTCCTGCTTCCTTTCATTACATTAGGCGAGGTTCGACTAGATGAGACATTTGTAGTCTTGAGACTTCCTGCTGGAGTTCAGACTTTGTATTTTTGACATTGAAGCTATCGTGATCCTGAAGCTACTTAATTAGAAACACATTCATTTCGGTGTACATTGGGAAAACCTCGGAGAGCAGAGCCAGGCACACTGGGAAGTTAGAGCATTTGTGTAGCTGGCAGCTAAACTAATGGTTTACAGTTTAAGGGAAAAAATACTGCAGGGTATTTCCCTCCTGCAGAAGCAGAGAAGCTGAACACGGCCAGCAGATACCTTAGAAAAGAGAAAGAGAAGAGGAAAACAGAAGAAAAGAAAGGACAACTCCACTTTCACTGCAGTTACATGTATTGTTCGTTCTTTGACTGTTATCATGTACAAGAAATACAAGTCTTCTAGAATAGTTCCCAACCTGTGCTGCTTGTAGTCCGTTTCCAGGATCTTGAAATCTGTAACTGCTGAGTTCTGTGGAGAGGAGGACATTTTATATTCTGGGGAAAGATTTTGCTTGAGGAATTGTGTTTATTGAATGGTAATGAGGGAACTGTGCCCTTTCTTATTTTTAAAAGTTAGAGCAATTATAAAATGTTTATCTGATGTTTAAAACCTTCTTTGCCTGGCCAGTGCTTTCTTTGGTACTATATTGCATTGCAAGCAAACCTCTGCTGCCTCATTGCTCACTCCTCCTTGTTTCCCTGACCCTGTCCCCAAAGAGTCATCTTTGTCCATCTACTTGGACACCTCCAGCTGGTCCAGAGGAAAAGTGTTTGGTCACCACAGTTTGAGCTGTGTATCATTCCTAAGTTCATAAAAGATACCCTCTGCACATTTCATAGGATATACCACATACTGGAAAGACAAACTGGAGAGTTACCTCCATTTTTTGTACTACTTGACCTCCCTTCTCTGCCCCCAGGAAAGACATGGTGTGGGAGGAGGCCATGGGATTGTAGATTTCATGTCACAGAGTCAGCATGACACCAAAGAAGAAATACATACACTTTGGAGTCAAAACCCAGGTTTACCACTTACTTTGTTTTGTGCCATTAGATAAATAAATTAATCTCTGTAGTCTGTTTCCTTCTCCATAAAATGAAGGTTACACCTACCTTAAAAGGTTGTATGGATTAACAAAGGTAAATTTAAAGGTCTTCATATAGCCCCTAGCACATTTATCATTGGTAGGTCGCATCACAAATGGTCATAAAAACAAAAGAAGCATTGGTCAACCCAAAATGCCCAGGCTTTAAAACTTTTGGAGTTGGGTTCTCATCCCCTTGCTTAGTCACTGACTTGTGGAACCTGTTGGTCTGTGAATAAAGCAGTTAGCAGAGGTTTTATGAATTGTGTCATCACACGGCATGTGTGCCACTGGTGGAGAAGCTTCCCGGCAGCTCTCCAAATACTTTGTTTAATTAGAACAAATAGCTAGGTCACAGAATGGCAGAAAGAAACAGCAAATAAAAAAATTATCATTCTTCTTTGAACCCCACTGTACATACTCTGTAGGACCTCAACTGTGTTTTCCATTATCATCATGGCAATCATAGTTCTTATTTGTATTGGGAACTCTCCTAGTCACTTGAAGTGTATGTATTTTCTCTTGTTCTAATAACACCATCCCAGGTCTAGTCCAATCTCACATTTTAAAGATAAAGTGACTGAGGCCCTGCAGTTTGCATTGCTGCTGTTTAGCGACTAACACCAAGGTTGATGCTCTTCCTGTTATCCATACTGTTTCCAGTGCTATTGCATTTTGAAATTCTTCAGAAGTTTCTAGGCTTGAGAACAAAATGTCATATTAGAATTTTTGTTGTGAAAGGAAATGTAACTGTGCATACGTTTATTAAAACAGTTTTTCTCCAAATAGTGAACCATCTGTAATTTTCTGTCAGAAGCAACAGACATTAAAGCAGCTGTGTGTCTCTGTTTCTCTTCACAGTGCTCCCATGCCCTACCTCATAGGAATCCATTTAAGTTTAATGGAGGTAAGTTGGCTTCCTTCCTCCCCAATCCCTCGACTTGGGGTTTTGTTTTGCTTTGTACAGTGAAAGACACAGTCTCAGGATGCACAACTCTGCGTATGGAAGCGGGTTGCCGCACAAGCTTATGCATGTTCCCTCCTGGGTGCACAGAGCTCAACATTCTGCTTAGATTCTTTCCAGTGGCTCTTAATTTCAGGGCTTTTCTGCTTTGCTTAGAAATTGTGGATTTTCATGAGTGAGGGAGTGAGGGTCAGGAAAGCAGGAGAAATTGTTCTATGAGGGTTTGAACAAGGGAAGAGAAGTGGTTCACTTTTCATCATGATATTTATTCTGAATCACTCTAACAGTTTTACATTTTTTTATTGTAGGAAATGTGACATGAATATGTCACATAAATGTGATATAGTATATAGAAATAAAAAGAATATTAAAATTATCCACAATACCATCATTCCAGGTTGAACCACTGTTAGCATTTTACTGTTTTTCCTTCCAGTCTTTATTCTGTAGATAAGTGTTTTATATAAATGTGCATAATTGGTAATGGGGTAAATACATATAATTTATATCTTTATTTCACTTAGCATTATGGCATGAGAATTTCTATGTTTCTGTATCTACTCTTAGTACTCATTTTCAGTGTGCTACCTGTCTTTCCCACTATTCGGATATACCATAACTTAGCCATTTTCCTACTGCTGGATACTTAAGTTGTTTATAATTTTTTCACTATTATAAATAGCGTTTCAGTGAACATCTTTATGCATAAGGCTTTATCTGCATTTTGACTTATTTCCTGAGCATAGAATCCCTAAAGTAGAAATGCTTGGTCAAAGCTATGAATTTGATGCCAGATTGCCTTCTGTATTGCTGTACCAATTAGATAGCAGTTCTTTTAAAGGACTTTTCTGTGCTTTGTAAGTGCCGTTAGTCTGTAGCCATGAACCCCAAGCCTCTTCCTCCTCAGGAGAGAGCAGACATGGTACTAGAGCACAACAGGGTGCGGTGAGTGGCTTGCCTGTGTGGCGTGGGAGATAAGCTCTCAGGAGGGAATCTACAGCCATATCTGTCTGTAGTGGTACTTTGCATGTCTTAAGGGAAGTGCTACTTCTCTTCTTCTGTTCCCTTCATTTCACGTCGACGAGGACCACCTGCTTCGCCACTAACTGTTGCACACTCTGCTATTGTGCTTACGAAAATGAAACAAGTTGGTTATCGAAAAACCTGTTTGTTTGACATTGAGAATCTTGATCAAAATAGACCACAGAAATCTGCTCAAATTTCTAATTTGACAGGACGGCCATGTGGCTCCTACATTCTGTTAACAGTCCCTCCCTGTCATCACCCAGCCCTAAGCACATACAGTACACAGTTTATGGACTATCTTGGATGATGTATTTAGATCAAATTAAAGAGATTTCTTCTCTGTTTTACCTTTGTGAAGTTTGGGAGGGTCTACTTGAAGCTTCCACATGAAAAATTAAAAGTGAATATTTTCTAATGGACCTTTTTTGCCAATTACTGTAGAGTTTATTTTTGTTTTTTCTTTTGGTGCTGGGGATCAAACTCAGGGCCTTGTGCTTGCTAGGCAAGTGCTCTACCACTGAGCTAAATCTCCAACTCCTATTGTAGAGTTTGAAATAGTAATCTAAAGATGACTGGGTCTATCAGAGCCTACAACTCCCTTCTACCTTCCTCCTGCCTTCCGGTCTGCTCTAGCACAGGCTTTTTTAGACCTCTTTGTGTCCTGTTACCTTTGGCAGTCTCTAAGTGCTTAGGCTTGGCTTGCTTTTCTTTATGTCTCCTTTAGTTACCTTGTTTAAGGGTTTTTGTGTTAGCTACCAAGTTAAAGTCAGCACCTCTCAGCTGTGATTCTATACTGCTCTGCCTCTCTCTGAACATCAGGTCCAAAGTTTCAAGTACCAGTTGCGTTTCACCTAGATGTCTCCCTCAGTTCTCCCCAGACAATTTCTTATCTGCACTTGCCTGTGCACACACATAACCCCACACACATGCACACACACTCAGCTGTTCTGCTCCTCTTCCAGTGTCCCAAGTCTCTGAGAATGGCACCATCGTCTGCAGAGACACTGAAGTGGGACACAGAGAGCATGCCTGAATGCTTCTCTTCCTCATTCATTCTTAATACTCACCAAATCTCTGAAATGCCTTTTGCCTCACTCCTTCACTGACACTTTTTCTTTGTTTTCATGGATTCTTGCAAAGCCTGATTCATTAATTTGATAAGCAGAAGGAGGGCCTTTTATATTCCAAGCATGGTGCTAGGTCCTGCAGGGGTAAAAGTGAATATAAGATTCATTCTGTAGCCTCAGTATGGATTGGGTTGCCTCCCACCTGCTCACTGTTTCAGGTGTCCCACCTTCTACTTTCCTTCTGTACTGCCTCTGAATTCTGCATGATTTTTCCACTGCTGTCAAACATATTGCTGATCACTGCAAAGCACTTGTTAGCTGGCACTCTGGCTGATCCCTAGACAGATCCACATTCCCACACCTCTGCATGGAGAAGCTTTGTCCTTCTCCAGCTCTTCCATGAAGTCTTCCATCTTATCTTTTTTCACTTACAGAACCTCTTACCCTGAATGACAGTTGTTTGCTTCCTTCTCCCTCTCTGTCATTCCCCAGAGTATGAATTCTTTGGTGAAAAGACCTGTGCATCATTCACTGTGGTGGCCTTAGCCCCTTTAGCAGGATGCCAAACAGGTGGTACTGTCTGAATATTTAGGGGCTGTAATTGGGAAAACATTTAGCAGCTGTCCAGTGGATATCACTATTTGCAGCCACCTGGTGCCATGATTTTATCTAAAAACAAGGGAAGTTAATATTTTACTATGTATATGATTATCAGTAACTTAAAGTAAGGCACCTTGTAGTACAACGTAAAATTTGCATCCACTTTGAGGCTATAACTTGAAGCAGAGTTTTGCACACAGGTGAATGGGTGCAAATCTACTCTGTCCAGCCTTTGTGGGCCTTTAAATGAGAAGGTTCCGCATGCGCTAACCAAAGTAGATGCTGGCCCTGTTGATTGACTGTGGTTGAGGAGGAGTTGGCTGTGCTGAACTCCTTTGTGGTCAGCACCAAAGAAAAACAAAGTGGTAGATACCCTACCCTTGAAGCCAGTGTTCCCTGGGTGCACTGGGCAGCCGTGAACTACCAAATGCTGGAATTCCTGATCTCTTGCCCTGATCTCTTTCACCTCAGACCTGGAGGGCCTGACTCATGCTTGCCGGTGGTGGTAGTTGGCCCTGTCACTCTTAAGTGCTAGAGACACTTCCCTTGGGCTTTAACGTCTGGGGAGGAGTGCAAACTGGGGCCAAAGGAGAGCTCTTTAAGGAAGGAATGCGGGGAGGCCCATCTCCTCTCGCTACACTAGTTTTCTTACTGGCAATTCAGCAAAAGGCTTATTTTTGACTGTCTTGTTATTTTTTTTCTTGAAAGCTATAGGCACCTTATTATGCCTTTGCATATGTGCCAGAATTTTTTAAACTTCAAATGAATGTGGCAGATGTTCATAAAAGTTTAGAAAAAGCTACCATAGGAAGACTTTTTAACCATTTTTATGACACTCAAATTTGTTGCACAAAAAGAAATATAAATTATAACCTAGTATTCTCATTTGGAAAAGGGTTATTTTGGGCTAAGACCTAATTCTAGTCTTCAAGCTTGAATAGAATGTTGTTGCTGTTTGTTAAATGGTAACCTTGTTACCATAAAGAGTCCACTTTCCTTCTAAAGTGACAAGTCTATAGCTGATCACCATTCTGCTCTCTCCTTCTGCCTTTTGATATTCTTTCTCTCATTTAAGCAATTCGAGGCAAGTGGAAAGTTAGCAGAATAGCCAAGGGTATTGGCATAGACCTAGCTTCTTCTTGGAGAGAATGATCATGTTAGTTGGCAGCTAGGAAATCCCAAAACATGGCCAGATTACACAGTGACTATTTCCTTTCATTCAACCGATCTCAATTTAGTACAAGCGACATTTATGCAGTCCTTCTTCTGTGCCATATCTGGTAGCAGGTGCCAGGTCTTGTCTGGTAGATGATGCTTCTCTATTTGATAAATGGTGACCTTCCTTCCAACCGTCACAAATAGTACTTTGTGTGCAGACTTCAGAGTGACATGAGAGATGTGTCTGGAAGGCATTTTATATTGTTTCTGGTAGTAGGATGGTCAGTAAGGAGGCAGAAAAGGCAAAAGTAATGACATCCAAAGAGAGGCTCAGGCTAGCTTGTAAATGAAGCTTTATGTATATTCAGAGGCAGTGAGGTATGGCACCTAAAACACGGGCCCTGGATTCTGGCTTTCCTATTTCCATTCATATAACCTCAGACAAGGTAATTGTTCATTGCACCTCTGTTTTCTCACCTGTAAATGAATTGTCTCTATGGGATCATAGAGAGGATCCAGTGGCAAGCATTGGCTTGTCAGATGCCTAGCATAGTCGATTCCACAAAATCAGCTGTCACTGCTGTTTCTGTTCCTTCAGTGGCCTTTAAAGCTGTTTACGTTGCTAAACTGGTGGCTTTGAAATGGTGTTTTAGGAACTGTGAAGTTCCAAGGGTCATCATCTTCATTTGCTAGGAAAAAGAGTTTAAGTACTTTTGGCTTGTCCCTGCCCTATTTTGTCCTGGTTTGCATTACAGGAGGCACTATACCAGGATTGGGGATGACATTTCTGTAAGACTTGATAAATGTACTTCCAGGACCACTTCCTTGTTGCATTAACCTCAGTTGTGATACCTTGCCTTTCTGGAGCGTACTCGCTCCATCCCCAAGGGCTGAGTACTACAGAGATCCAGCATATCCTAGTATCTGGCATGTGGTAAGAATATAGTATGGAGTCCTTCCCACAGTGAAGTGTTGAGTCTTGTGTCCAGACACCACATTATACCAGGGATTCTGTATAAAATGGTGACTGCAACATAATATCTACCTTCTTTGAGTTTTGTCTGCAGCCAATGCAGACAAGTAGAAAGTTAACTGTGCTAAGTTTGGGTTCTTGTATTCTCTGAAAGGAGCGACATCAACCCTAACCTGAGGGCTGAGGACTTTACTTCTCAGGGGATGACAATACCTAAACTAAATCCTAACACATAAGAAATAGGAAGACCAGGAGAATGGGGACAACTTCTGCAAAGCCTTGATGTAGAGGGCAGGGGACTCCCCAGGAAGTCTCAGGAGTTCTGTGTCTTCTAAGAGCATGGAGCTGGAGGGAGAGGAGAATGCTGAGGTAGGCTGGCAGGGCCAGGCCGTCCAGGGCCTTGTAAGCCATGTTAAAGAATTTGAACTTTATAGGGCAATGGAGAGCCATTGAAGGGTGTAAATAGGGAAGGATGTGGTCAAGGCTTCTCCTCGTGGGCCATTAGAAACACAGTCCTTCCATATAAAATACTTGGAAACTGCTTAAATGTGTTAATAAACTAAATTGTATTTGTAAAGATCAAGGTAATTCTGAAGGAAATTACACACTAAAACCATGTATATAAAATTCAGATGTGTTAGAGTCCCCAACCCAACTTCCGAATGGTTCCTATTGCCACCAAGATGTGGCCAAGGTACTTGTAGTCACCGTTTCTGTTGAGGTTTTAAGCACCTCTTTTACTAGGTGCTGTCTTCTCCTCTCTGTCTTCAAGTACTCTCCTGTATCAAATATTCCTTCTCCACCCTGGTTCGAAGGTATAAACTTACGTGACATACATACTAAGCAGTAGTTCCAGGCAGGGGGAACAGGGTGAGTGAGATGCGGGTGATAAACTGCAGATCCCAGTTTGCTGTCCTCCCCCAGTACAATCACAGGAGGCCTGTGATGGGTGCTTTGGGAGACAAGCTGGCCTCCCAGCAGTCCTTTCTCAACATCATTTAGCCATGGGCCCCCTAGAAGTCTGATTTTGCAAATATACAGCTGTTGGAGCAACACCGAGCCACCATTCTGAGGACAACATCCAGGTGCCAAAGCTCATCTTGGTCTCTGGCTTGTGGAGGCCACATTTGTCTGTCTGCAGTAGGGCTCCTGGTTTAACTATGGAGCTTTTAACAAAATAACAAGATTGATTTATTTATAGACAAGAAACGTAAGACTTTTTTCTTTTGTATTTCAAAGAACCTGAATTTCTGTCAATTGAGTTAACACTATTTTAGCTAGTTATTCTTTTCATTTTTGCACTGGCATAGAAAGTCTTCAATCCTTTGTTCCCCCCCACCCCAATACTTATTTTTAAACAGTTTTATAATGAGTGAAAAAGGGTGTTTCTCATTTACTGGTGCATCATTTTGCTTCTTCATGGGACACACATGTAGACAGAAGTAAGATGTCGTTTGTATTTGTTAATGCTCAGCTAGTGCAAAACTCTGAGGTATAAACATTCAGGTATAAATAATGATTTGTGTGTGTGTGTGTATGTGTGTGTGTGTATATACAAGAATAGAAGAATTCCATGTGAGATTTATTTATTGGGGGTGAGTAATCCATATACGTGCTTTATAAGAAGGTGATGTTTGTGCACACACACTCACAAATCCTTCCTAGTGATTGCAGTCACAGGTTCTTGGGGAGAACTTTGGTGTGAAAGGGTGAGGGTTGGTGGGAACCTGGCATCTTCTGAGTCCTTTCTTAGTGCCACACACTCTTACCGGGGCCTTTACCTGTTTTCACCTGGGACCATTGCTCAGGCTCCGCAAAGCAGGAAATACCCACACTTATAGATGGGGACACTCTTTGCTCTGTCCCCTGAGGCTGGCCCCACCTCTCTCTGCCCCCACATGGCCCTACCCTTGCCTGTACCTGAGCTTGTCCTTCTCAGTGCCGTGCACTGGGGACTGCGGGGAGGGGGAAGACCAGCTCCTCTGGCAGCCCCAGGTTCCTCCAGAGACCAGCTCTGAGCTCGCTGATGTCTAGGCCTGGTGTTTCCCGTTGCATGCCGCATACCATCAGCATGATCCTCACATAGGAGCCTCTGCCACATCTGGAGGATTCAGAGCATGACGCAGCAGACTGTTCCCCTCGGGCCCTGAAGAAGGCCCTGCATTTAGTGATGGATTCCCCAGAAGCTTTCTCCTTTTTCATTGGCATCTGCTTTCAACATAAATATGATTTCTAAAATACCATTTATCCTGATGTTGAGATTAGTTAATATAAAACAATTTAAAACCCTAGAAGTAATTTATGTAATTAAAAAGAGCAAGTTACCAAGATACATCATGTATAGGTACAGAATTAATGTAATGAATGTGACCATTGTATATAGAATGTACCAATACATGTTCTTGGTTTAAAATAAAATAAAAAAAAAAATAAAAAATAAAAAAAAATAAAAAGAGCAAGTACTTCGGACTGAGTCCATCCATTTTCAGTCTAATTTATTGTGGTTGAAGCATTCTCTTGTGAGACAATCTAGACCTTGGTCACACACTAGAGAACCTGAGTAATTATGAGGGGAATCCCAGTGAACCATTTGAGGCCATTGATGATGCTTTTGTTTCCCAATTTTCCCCCATCAATGAGCCTGCCCTAAAACATAAGTACCATTTAGCAATGTCAAAACTGATTTGAGAGACAGCTCAAAGTTTACAAACTGTTAACCAGCATTGCTTAAATGAATCAAATTCCTATCAGATAAAGGTAAGGAGCATCCTGCAGGAGGGCTGCAGCAGAGCAGAAGGAGCTGTTGTTCTGAATCCTGAGTCCTGTGGCCCTGGGTTCAAATTTAAGCTCCTCCATGGCTTGGTTCTTTCACACAAGCTCGTTGATATAAAGGAGAAATCAGTTTAGCAGGGGAAAAGGTGCTTCATTACACTTTCTCCACTTTGTATAAAACCGTTCTTACACACTAGCATGTTCAGAGATCCCCATTGGAAACATATATAATGATTTCAGGTGTTGGGTGAGGGCCAGTGCATGTGCATGGCGTTTCAGCTCATGTTCCCCACCTCAGGAAAGGGCCCTTGTCTTGCACATGGGTTGTGTTAAGGTGCCCTGTTGAACCCCACCACACTCCTCGCTAGTAAGACAGGTAGATTCCCCATTCCATAGGAAATTTTAATGAGAAGCAAGTGAGAAATTGCAGACGTCCAGATTGGTGCCCATCACATGGCAGGTACCAAAAGGAAATGGTTATTGATATTATATGGGTATACGACTGGAATGCTCGTCTTCAGAAAAGCTAAAAGACCCATTCACATGAGATTGACTCCATCCTCTTCAGCTTCTGTTTTTATTTATAATGATTGACTTTTTCTAAATCACCATTTGCCTACTTAAAGACACTTTTAACTGAGCTTAGCCACATGGGACTGGTGACTTCTTTTCATAAACTCCTTGCAAGTGACCAGGAGTAAGGTCTTTGGGGGAGTCAGAGACCAGCAGTGATGATTGAAGAGAGGTACCCTTGGCCTAGGCAAATCCTGCTTGGGATCTGGGCACATGTGGTTTTGTTTAACACCATGCTCAGTGACTCATGGTACCAGTTTGTGACCATCAGGCGTTTGCTGTTGATATGCAAGGTCACCACAGTAAGGGGTGTTTGTCAACCAAATTAAACTTCCTCTTAATGACTTAAAATAATTGATTCGGAAGGCCTTTAAATGGGTCAGGGCAATGTGTAAGCAAGCAAGCTGAAATCCGGCATTTTCTACACAAATTACTGCAGGCTGTTGTTTTGTGTTCTGCTTTTGTTGGGGAAAATGTGCATGAACCGGGGACTTTTGGAGGAGGTAGAAGCCTATGTTTGAATACCAGCTCTACCAGTTGTCTCTTGGACAAGTCACTGAGGTGCTTTGGGTGTGAGCCTTCACATTCCTGTCAGCAGAATGGGGGCAGCTACCTGAAGAGGAGACAGACGGAATGTGGCTAAAGTGCCATGCACATTAATAGGCCTTTACTCAGGGCTGGTTATTATTATTAATAAATATCTCCAATAGGCATCTCGAGAAGATAGCTTAATAATAATTTGTATAAAGTAGTCAAACTGTGATGCGATAACTATACCTTTTTTTCTTTGCTAACCTGCTTTCTCCATAAACTACTTTCAATACTAAAATTAAACATTCATAAAGAAAAATGTCATTAAGTGGAGCCAATAAACCTTCTTTACATACTGTTTATTTCTCAGCTGATACCAAAATGAATTTAGAGTCAAATATTAAGATTTTATGCTATTTAAGCTATAAAAGGAATAGTTTTTTTTCTTTGCCCATGGGATTCAGACATTCCTAATCTAAGTTCAGGCCCTTGTAGGTAATGTTTGGGGACCCTTTCCTATCTTTAGAAATAATAGGCATTGACTCAGGTCCTTCTTAAATCTGACCAACAGTGGCATTAATGTTTTCTTTGGGTGTGAAGCTGTCAGTACCCCGCAGAATGTGTCCTGCCTAAAATCCTTTCCTTCATAAGACCATTATCTGACCAAAGCGAAAAGTTATGATGGACTGGGGCTGCCTAGACTTCTCGTTACTTCTGTAGCCAAATATAATACCTGTTGAACCTTAGTGTCTAGGAGTCAATTGTTTTGAAATGGCCAGTGACAATAAATTTATGTTCTCCCTCTTCAGCATTTGACTGAAAACATTTTTACTGACCGAATGGGTTAAATTATGAAGCTTGATAAGTACATATGCACATTACCCATCCCTAGCTTTAGAAGATGAAAAAAAAAAAAAAAGGAAAGAAAGAAAGAAAAAGATAGCTATGATTTTTGGAAGTCATCCCAATTTTTAAAAATAAGAGAATTTGGACATTTTGGCATATGGGGTTTTTTAAATGAAATTTCATGGAACTGAAAACAGTCAATTTTAGGTTTCCAAAAATTGTTTTGATTTTCGTTGGTATAAATTTGCTGCACATGGTTTTTGGGGAAGTTCTGAGAGATACATTTAGGACTTGGGGTTGATTTTTTTTTTTTTTTAGATTTGTGATTGAGTTTTGAAAGGTGATTTTTAAAAAAAATTATTTTTACTAATTCAAATTATAAATCAGAGAAGAGAGTTCCATTTCTAAGGAAAGTCCTTGATAGTGACATCATTACACAGTGCTGAGCTGCACTTGGGGTCAAATCATTGAGCCTCACCGCTGCACCATTTGGACTCCGTATTCCTCTCACCCCACCTCTGAGAGTGAGAATCTCCCGGCTGAATGATTTTTTTGGCGGTTCCATTAGCAGCAGATGCTGGTGATCAGCACTGCGAGAGTCACCTGTGTAGGGTCAGGCTTATTGCACATCAAGGTTCTCGGCAGTGTCGGAAGAGAGGGAAGATGCCCAGGAGGGGGCTCCAGGCCACCTGCCGTGTGAGGATCAAAGGGTTGAAAGGTCAGAGGGCGCAGCTCCCTTAACCATATTTGTCTGTGCAATAGCTTTTTCAGATTGTAAATCTTGGCAATTTCATTAAGTCCTCCTGGCTGCTACTGGGGCATTGGAATAATAAAATTTTATATCTGCTCCTTTTCCTGCCTCTGGCAGCCAGGCTGATACATTTTGTGCAAGATGGGGGTGTCTCATAAAGGCCTTTCCTGAAATGATCAGAGCAGTGCTGATGAAGCCTCAGGCTGGGAAGTTGGGCTTCCTAGGAGCTCATCCTCCAGAAATGTTTTTTTTTTTTTTTTTTTTTAAAGAAAACAACCACCTGAACCATTTAGCAGCCTTTGGATTCGTAGAGTACTTCTGCTCTGAAAAGCAAGTCACCAGACCCTTCCCTTGCTGAATGCTTCCTGGTACACATAGGAGACAAGGCGAGCTCTGCCTGTGGCGCAGCTTATTAAACAGCCCGTTCCTGATGACTCTGGGGTCTGTCCTGGGCAGCCTCCAGCATCCAGACAGGTTCATGTTTCTAATTGGCAGACCCTTTGGGTGCTTCTAAGGACATGTCTTCTGAATATGACTTTCCAAATGTTTTTCCTAGATCTTAACTTGTTATGGACCTTCAGGACTCCTAGGCTCCTGGGCAGGACAAATCACAGTAATGGCCACCCCTTTACTGCCCATATGTTTAAGACCCCCTGTAGTTTGTTTGAAAAGTTAAGAGATTTTCACAGTGAAGGTGCCATTTCTGAAATTTAAAGTGTTCCTTTTCACTGGGAGATAAGTTCACTCTGATTAAGTCCGTAATTCTCACTAAGCCATGTTTATGGGGGCAATAAACAATGTTTCAGCATGCTTGTTAAATTGGGTCTCCAACCTCTTCACTCTTTAAAAATTGACATTTCAAATAAAAGGCAGGTGGGGGTGGGAGTTGAGGTTTGCTGTGCTTAGTGATGAATGAATGATGGCAAGTGGCAGTTGTATGGGAGGAATAAGGCTCTATTTTTATGACAGGGTGACCCCAAACCATTCTGGGCTTGGAATCCACATCCTCTTATGCTCTGCAAAGCTCTTAAATTCAAGTCTCATTGTTTCAAATTGGATGGATACTATTTTGAACTAAGTGCATTACATTCATTGTTTAACTTTCACAAGTTGGTGCTCTAGTAGTGGTGACCCTGTTCTACAGTTGATGAAATTTAGGCACAGAGAGGTTAAGTAGCTGATTCAAAGTCCTACAGCAGGACTGGGATTTGTGCCCAGTTATTTCACTGTGTCAAGTGTTTTAGTGTCCACAAATGGAAAAATATACTGGCCTTTCTTTGGGGGTCTGCTTGCTATTATGTACCTAGCTAAGTCTGCTCATAGCGGTCACAAAAGAAATACATGACAATCACCCTCCTTAGTATGTGTACAGCACCATTTCTGTGCTGCGACGCAGGGAAGAGAAGGACCCCAGGCTTTGGGGTAGAAGATTCCTAAGCTCAAATCATTGCTCTATTGCTACTTTGGGATCTGAGGCAAGTTACTTTACCTCTTGGAGCTTTAGTTTGTACTTTTGTAAAATGTGAATAATCATGTGTGCTCCTTGAGGTTGCTTTGAGACTGTGTTTAAATATGATATTTTTAAATAGGGTATGTTTTAAAACTCTACTATGCTTTCCAGGTGACAGTAGTGTTACTGTAGTGTATGTGAAAACAGTGGGTTAAGGCAGTTCTTTTGAGGGGAAAGTGCCAGTATACATGTAGCGCTGGGACACATCACTGAACAGGTTTCAATTGAGGGCTGCCATCCTGTTGGCCTTGGGATTTGGCTCAGGACTCAGAGACAACCCTTTGTCTTTGGAGTAATAGGGAGGTTTTCGAGAAGAGCAGGGAGGTAGTGAGCCAAGGACTCGTGGAAAGCCATGTCTCTGTCATGCTTCACATCTCACAGAGTGCTCTGCCATCTCACCCTTCATGTGTTTTACTGCACTGGGGGAAGCGATGGTGCTGTCTTCATCCTCTTCTACACATGAAGACACCGAGTCTCCAGCAGTAAGCATCCATCTGCTTTCCGCATCAACAGCAGCTTTCCTGCTGTTTGAGGAAAAACATTGGCGGAGTCAGAGGTATAAATGGGCTTGCCCACCACCCCGGCTTAATGGAGACGCTGTATTGGGTAGACTTGTAGAGGGAACCACCAGGAATACTGGTGGATCCCAGCTCACAGAGAAAGCCTCTGCCTGATGGCCATCTCACAAGGAATCATGCCCTCTAGTGTCTTCTCTGGTCTTTTCAACAATCCCGAAGGTAAGGGTTATGACCCCTGCCTCGCCCATAGAGGTAGAAACCAATGCTAAAGGCCACTCAAAGCCTTGCTTGAAGCTACCTGCTTAGAAAGTGAAATGCCAGGATGACATTCTGAGACCAGGACTATCCCAGAGAGGGAACTGAGCAGTATCTCTGTGTGTGGAAGTGCTCCGTGTGTGTGTGTGGAGATGCTCCATGTGTGTGGAGGCTGCTCTGTGTGCATAGAGGTGCTCTATGTGTATGGAGGGTGCTCTTTGTGTGTGGTGGGTACTTCCTGCGCATAGAGGTATGATTGGAGATGCTCTCGTGGAGTGAGGTCTCTTCTGCTGCAAACCTCTGTGGCCTTTCTCAGGTTTATCTTCACCCTGTCCACAAGGAGGCTGGTGTGCTCCTTGATTTCAGAGACCATGGTTTAATCATCCCTGTGACCTTAAGACACAGCCTAAAGTTGACATGAGTGAGTGACTGAGGCATGAGTGACCTGTGAGTGAATGAATGAATACTTGCTGGATGGCTCCTCAGAAAAGGAACCATTGGAGAAAAAGGCCCTTGCTGATCTGGCTTGAGAATCAGACGTGTTAATGAGCGTCAGTGCTTATTACCTTGTGGGGAGTGGATTTGGCCTGGCCTGGGAGGCACATATCCCACTTCCCTCCCCTGCCAAACTTCTGTTTCTGTTTAAAGCACACTGGGAAATTCCAGTGGTGTTCTCAGGGCTCCTCTGAACTGTCAGGCTTAGATTTTTAATTTTGTGGAGCAGGAAGGAGCAAATCAGTGACTCCTGACTGCAAAGAAAAGCCACTACGTTTATCAACTGCTTGGCAGCTCAGTGACCTTTGGGGCCTGAGGAAGGGAAGGAAAATGTCACTCTTCATCTGTGTGTACCCAAGACTTCAGAAGGGAATAAAGAGTTTAGAATTCCTGAATGCTTCCCTTTCCTCTCCCCATCCTTTCCATTTTCCCTCTGATTTCTTTTTCCTTTCCTCTGAGGAGGCCACCATCTCCCCAAGCTGTTCTTTGTTATGTACTCATATGTATGCGCATGCATTTGAGCACATTTTATATGTGCTGTGTGGTGGAAAGAACACTGGCTTATGCAACCCAGATTCAGATCCTTTCTCTGACACCAGTTCTAACAACATGAACAAGTTATTTAATCTTTTTAGCCTCAGTTTCCTCATCCATCAAATGGGTGTGATATTCCGAAGGAAATCCTCTTGTCCTTGGGAATTTTAATGGAGTCTGAGCCAGGCATCAAACTGCTCCAGGGCTTGATTCATCTGGTATGTGCCTCACAGAAGTCTATTATATTTGCTGATTGAAACAGTGAGTAGAAACGAATAATGTAATGGAAATACAGAAGGGTTGCTGTTCAACTGGGCTCCATGCTTAGCCCACTGCTACTTAGCCAGGTGACTTCAGACAAGTTGTTTTACCTCTCAGTCCCTCAGTGTCTCTTTTTGTTTACAGGGCTGTTGTGAGGATTAGGATAAATAATACATGCTAAAGGTCACGAACATGACAACTAGTGGTTGTTACAAGTTCGGTGACAGGTGGCACAGCTCCTGGCACCAAGGAGGCAGTCTGCAAAGTCAGCTTCAGTTTGGACCTTCTGGAACCCCAAGGAGTTCAGTTAGCACAAGAGGCAACTACATAACCCAGCAGTAGTCATTTAGTCTATGGTTTTTGTTAATTAACTATTAAGGTATAGCCTTTTAGTTTAATTCTAACTATATTCTCTACCTGTCCAAAAGAAAGCTGCCCGGAAGCAGTCGTACTGGGAAGGACATCTGACATTATGTCAGAAGCCACAGCAGTTATGCCTCTCACAGGGGATGAAGTTAGACTGGACTGTCTTTGAACCAAATTATAGCACTTTGTGGGGATGAACATGCTGTGATTCGAGGAAGGCCACACCCTCTCAAAGCAAGGGCCTGGGCCCCTCTTTGCTTGGTGGTCCTCTTGCTGGTTCAGTGTTGGGGCTTCAGGTGACTGTAAGAGAGTGGATTATTGCTTGCTGGCTTCCAGATATGGCTCCCGTAGGGAGAAGCCCCACCTGTGGTCCACACCAGCACCCTGGATAGATGGGAACATGCCACTAGGTACAAAACAAACGTTTCTATTTATTTTCCTTTTTACTTAATCCTCTCACAACCTTATGTAGGAAGTAGTCATAGACTCATTTGATAGATGGGGAAACTGAGGCTCAACTATGTTTAAATAACTTTCCCTGGGTCGTAACTAGACTTCAAGATGGTGAAGCCTACTCTGAGTCCTGCTGCTTCTCCTCAGTCCTGCTGCCCTCCCACAGCAAGGGGACCCAGGATGGCAAAGTATCTCGGAAGGTCCCTGATAATGTTCTGCCTTGCTCCTCACTAGAGGGAGACAGGACAGACTGAAGAAGCAGTGTGTGGCCCACAAGTATGTACCTTTGCAAATGCATTTGCTGACAGTAAAGCATAATCTGGATGGAATCATTTTTATTAGTAGAATTATTGCTGTATTGACTATTCATAATTACAATAGCTAATACCTAGTGCTAGTTATATACTAGACACAATTGTATACCAGACATTATTCATTTAATTGTCAAGCAAGCTGGTGAGGTCTCTCTTATTTACTTTTGTAGTATGAAATACGAGATTTATAGGAAAGAGATCACATGCATGTAACCACTATCCAGATCAAGGAACAAAATATTACTAGCACCCCAGAAACCCTCCTATGCCCTATTCCAGTCATTCTCCCTCCAACCCGAGGGTACCAGGTGTCAGCGTTGTTTTCATATCATTATGCATAAGGAAACTGAGGCACAAGGAAGCTCAGTGATTTGCCTTTGAAGCAGAGTTGGGATTCAGGCTCAGGCAATGTTGCTCCAGAGAATGTGCTCATATAAGACATAACCAGGAGGAGAACAGTAGGTTGAAGGTAGTATGAAATTTATTGATCACTTAGTGCAGTCAGGTATTGTGTAACTTCTTCACATACATGTCACCTCTCTAAATCCTTACAAACAGCTGTGCAGCATTATCCCCATTTTGTAGATAAGAAAACTGAGGTGCAGAAGGAAAGAACTGCTGGAGGTTACACACTACAGAGGCAAGGCTTGAGTCTGGCTGTCTCGTTCCAGAACTCAGAGTCTTAATCACCACATTAATGGCTCATGTCCACTGTGAATTAATTCTACACTAATTAATCATGATAATTTTACATGATTGTTATCATTGCCATCATTATTATTCCCATTGCACTTCCTTGAGCAGACTCTGGTTTGCTTACATTGGACTCCCGTTGTCCGTCTGGGCTGACGCTGACATCTGCTGCAAGGCCGGCCTCCCAGTAGAGTGGATCCAGCCCAGCTCACTCATTCTCCAGCTAATGAGCATGTGCCCGTATCAGGCTCTGTGCTGGGCTCTGGAGACGAACAGCGCGCAGCTCCACCATGAAGGTGGCCCTGGTGTAAGAACAGTAAGAGAGATTCAGTGGGTACCAGCTCATTCATAGCATGCCTGTCACCTCACCAACCCCCCCAAAACCATCCTCATTAGGGCGCCCTGTCCTTGGCCACAGGGTCTGTTGGAGGAGGCGAGAGTGAGGCCAGGCCATTGCTCCTTAACATCCAGCCTCAGCTGACCAGTCCAGTATCACCCCACAGGCCAGCACTTTTCTAGGGCCCCAAATCACAGTGCCAGGTCAATCCCCGCATTTTATGGCCTGGCTCTGAGTCCTGCCCTTTGTCACTAGCTGCCCAATCCCTGCCTAGACGGGCAGAGTCACATTGTGGGGATGGGGAATTTGAATGCGTGTAACTGGTATTAATTTATATTATAAGAAGGAAACTCCATTGTTTTCCTACAACCAATTTTAGAAAATAAAGCTGTATAAAAATCTTCTGAGCCCGAAGGGACACCCAAAGTAGAGTGATTCTCACAGAGACCCCACATTTTATAAGGAAGCACATCCAAAAGTCGAAAGATGTTGGATTTTTATGTTTATCCTAAGAGAATATAAGGTGAAAAACAAAACTAAGAAAAAAATCTTGGACTAGACAAGGAAGGGGGCAGGGAGCGAAAACCATCTACTGGTCAGAATGCACTCTGGGCTGTGTCCCTGAAGCAACTTATCTTCTTGTGCGGTATTCATTCACTGTCATTCAGGCACTGTTTGTTTTTTTTTTTTTTTTTTCAGGCACTGTTATCTTCAGGTCTGTTTTGATTTTACTCTGTGTTCTGGATATAGTATAGTATTAATGTGTTTTTCAATTTTGCGGAGGTGTAATCTATATACAACAAACCATATAGTTAAAGTATATGGTTCAAATAATTTGGACAGTTTGAGTCACCTGTGAAACCACCACCACCACAGTAAAAATTCAGAATACTTCTATCATACCCAAAAGATTGTTTTTGTTTGACAAACACTTATCTTTATTTGTACTTCTCATGTGCCAAGCTCTCCTCTAAGTACTTTAGAGATATTAACCCATTTGATTCTCCTAAGAAGCCTGTGAGGTAGGTTCAGTTGTCATCCTCACTTTACTGAAGAGAAAACTGAGGTGTAGAAAGATTAAGTGACTTGCCCAGTCAGCACAGCTGGGGAGTGCTAGAGATTAAATCTCAGATGGATTGCTTCTCCATATATGCTCTTCACCTCTGGGTTCCGCTGCCATTCATTCATTCATTCATTCATTGCCTGCTCCGGAGCAAATACTGGGGTAAGAGCTGGAAGCACAAAGATCTAGCTCCTTCACCCCCAAGAAGCCCAGAGACTAGTGAGAGAATTGCATACCTACACAAGTAACCCTAGATAGATGAACGAGTTGTTCTAATTGTGTGAGTGAGTCATTGTAGAGCATAGTTCAGGGAAGGCTCCCTGTGTCTTGGCTCTCTGGAGTGTGAGGTAAGCCCCAGGGGCTGAGTTCTAGGAAGTCAGTCAGAGAAGAAGGGACAGACAGTGAGAGAGAGCCACCATTACTTGAGTACTTGTGGGTGTTTGGGAATTGTGCTGAATCTTTTATATGCATTCACTTATCTAAACTTCACAACTCTGTGAGACGGGTGCTATAATTGATTCCCATTTCACAGATGAAAACCTAGAGGACTTGTGAGGTTGGTATATTGCCTAAAGCTACCCACCTGGTAAGGGCAAGCCGGGGTGACTCTTACGTTAGAACTAGGGTCCTCTCGCTTGCCCTGAGCACCTCCCATACTATGAGTTGTCCCTTTCCTGGTCTGAAAGTCAAGGGTCAAGCTAAGATTGTGACAAAGCATATATAGGGAAAGACGTTTTTATTAACAATGTTGATGGGAAGATGCCATTTTTGTGTGTTTCTCTGTGTAAGAAATGCCATTTGGGAAGCCGGTGTGCATGTCAGTATTTTTTTTTTCATTCTGAGAAAAAGCCTATAGAGTCTGCTGGGGGAAGGGTTTGCAGCTGGCAGGAGCTTTGGCATATGTTGTAACTAAAAAGAGAGGGAATGTGTTGGTGGGACAAGCTACCGGAGAGCTGTCTCGGTGTGCTGCGGTACTAGTAAGTGTTTTAATTGGGTAGGATTTTTGGAGGACTATTTTGACATCTGCTCGTGTCTTTGCTGATTTTTCTTCACTTAGAGTAGGAAACACAAGCTGTGGATAAAATGACTTTAAAATAATTGGAAGTAAAGATATCTCTCTCAAAGTCGAATTTGAGAGGGACACTCTAAGAAGTGGAAACTAAATTCCACTTCTAGGAATCTATCCTAAAGCACAAAGCTTGATGCCTACACATTTCATGACGATGTTATATTTAATAATTTCTTCAAACCTGGAAATACTCAACAAAAAGGGGTTGGTTGAGTTTGCTTCCATGTGGTAGAGCACTCTGTAGCAATTAGTAATGATCTTTACAGAGCTTTTAATGACATGGGCCATTGCTTATATTGTAATCAGTGAGAAAATCAAAAAGCAGTATCAAGAATGACTTTAACTGTGTTTTAAAATGTAGGGAGGCAGGACTATAGAATGAAATGCGCCAAACGTCATCTCCAAACAGAGGGATTGGGGTGACATTAACCTTCCTTTTTGAATTTTTCTTTCTCATTTCTCTATAGTAGGCATATATAAAGTTTATGATACAAAAAGCGAGCGTGGTTTTGTATAAGGGGAAGCAGGCTGTGAGGGCATCGGTATGACTACATACACCACACATGGACTCCCCACATGAGAACATGATTCAAGGTGTCTTTAGAGTGTATTCAAAAACTACCTCTGCTGTCACTCACTAGCTGTGAGGCTTTGAGCAGTTTATTAACCTCTCTGAGCTCCAGCCCCACATCTGTACCATGGCTCCACTAGTATCTCCCTCACATCTGGTTAAGATTAAATCAGGGCTGAGGGTTTAGCTCAGTGGTTAGAGTGCTTGCCTAGCAAGCACAAGTCCCTGAGTTCAATCCCCAGTACCAAAAAAAAAAAAAAAAAAGATTAAAATGAGATAGAACCCAATCATTGTCCAGCTTCCTCCTTTACCAGCACTTCCAACTCTGCAGCCAGACTGTGCTTTTCTTGCCTTTCCTCATTCTCTTTGTTTCCTTGAGCCTTTCAGGCATAGGGCACCATCCGGCCAAGCTGGCCTCCAATTTCTTCCTTGGGAACACTGAGCTTCAGGAAGGCCCTTGAGCCTATGCCAGCCCCTTTGGAAGAGGCCTTGCCACTGGGAGGGCAGCATTGTCCTACAAGAGGAAACTGCGCCGACCTAGCTCCTCCCTGGAGCCTGGTGCTAGTGGAATTTTGGTTACTAAGGGGACCCTGGCCTGCTCTGTCAGGAGAAAGGGCCAGGTTTTTTCCTCTTCTTCAGCCTGCTGCCATTGTTGAAAAAGTAAACACTCCACACAGCTTAACCAGCAAGTCCTCCAGCCAGGAGTGGTAAGAAATCAAAAGCCTGTTCCAGCCTAGCCGTGGAAAGCCCACAAGGCCTGGTCTGTGTGCTGGGGACACAGAAACAAGGCCTGATTCTGGTCCAGAATCAACATCCACTCATGGGGCCTTTCAGTCCCTGAGGCTTCTCTCCAGTGGCCATGGCCTCTTGCTCTCTTCTGTTTGGAAGGTCAAATGAGGCAAAGTAGGTGATGCTGAGGTGCAGCAGCCCTTAGCGCCATCCTCAAGGCTGGCATCCTTGCTGCCACTTTGATTCTGCTTCCTGTGACTGTCCCCAGCCTTCAAAGATCCAAGCAGTTACCACCAAGGGACCAGCAAGATTTCTGCCTATAGGCCATTAGCACGGTGGCTCTTCTGACCGGCTGTAGGTGTTTAATTATAATAATAGTAGCCACTATTTATTAAGTTCTCTTATCTTCCTGGCAGGCTGGGGGAAGTGGGAGTAAGGCAGTGGTCAACCTATTCCAATTTCACAGGTTAAGAAGCCAGTTAGAAAAAAAAAAAAAAAGCCAGTTAGTAGACGCACAGCCTTGGACAAACTGCTTCATTGCTTGGAACCTCAGTTTCTCATCTCTGAAATGAGAATGGTGATATCTCACCTCTAGTTCCACTGGCAGAAATTTAAAAGTCTGTATAGACGTGCTTTGTGAGCTCTGAAATGGGACATACGTGGTTGTCCATGCTATTCATGATGTTTATTCAGACACCAAGCACACTGCAAAGCATTTGCCTGCTGGGTTGTAGAGTGAAGCAGCTAAGGAGACGAGAGGATTTCCTACCAATTTTAAAGTGCTCCTGTGTAAAATGGGGATTGTGCTTTGTAAGACAAAAGTGTTGTACAACAACTTGGTGTTTACTATCGACTCCTTCACCATTGCCGATAGCCATTTACTGTATGCATAAGCCAGTAGTTACTATCAGTATTGGGGTTTGAGGAGGGGAAATGAACTTGTCAGTCGGCAATCAGATCTGCCCCTGGTTCTCAGCTCATGGTGAGCCCTTAATACTTTGGAGCCAGTGGATGGGTTTTGGACTGACCCCAATGCCTGGAAAAACCATTAGCAGAAGCAATTAGATTATCTGGTCCTGGGCTGGGGATTTAGCTCAGTGATTAGGGTGCTTGCCTTGCAAGCACAAGGGCCTGAGTTCGATCCCCAGCACCACAAAAAAAAAAAAAAAAAAAAAAAAAAAAAGATTATCTGGTCCTAAGTGGGAGGGTTTCAGTATTCTGCTGCCTGGGACAGGTTTTCAACCCCGGGAAGCTTCTGACCAACATGATTCTACCCTCTTCCTGGGAAGAATCTCAGCATGTTAATTTGGTACCAAGTTCTAGAGTGAAGTTTGAACATCAGCCAATATCAGCAAGTACTTGCTAAGTACCAATCATTTTGTCAGGCACTGGTGGTTTTTATTTTGTTTTGTTTTGTTTTGTTTTTTAAGACAGGATCTTGCTGTATAGTTCAAGCTGGCCTTAAACTCCCTATGTAGCCCAGACTGATCTCAAACTTGTAGTCATTCTCCTGCCTCAGTCTTCTGAGTGCTGGAATTTCAGGCATGCACCACCACGCCCAGCCAGGTACTGGTTATTATGCTGTAGTGAGCCAGACAGATAAGACCCTGAAGGGACCAAGCCCACAGCAGAGGGGCACACAGGCAAGGGGGTGCTGGGAACTAGTCAAGCACGCTGAAGTCAGTCTCACTGAGCATGTCTGATAACAAATGGTACAATGCAAAGAGTGTGAGCTGTGGAGGTGACCAGTCACCTTACCTCTCTCAAACTCATTTTCCTCAGATGACATTCAATTAGGTTAAGACATCAACTTTGCAGGGTTTGATAAGAATTAAATGAAATTAAGTAAGTAAAGCACAGAGCAGAAACTTACAGGCTTCTAGTACATTGTAATTGTTCATTCCCAGGGCACTGGTGAATGTGGGCTTTCCCAGCTATCAGGTGTTTAGCTCCATTACTGGCCTATACAGCAATCTTGGGTGTTACTAAGTAAAGGCATCTCCCACCCCACCTCACGTGATGCTTCTCAGCAGGCACATGGATTGGCAGATTTCAGCCCAGACTTGCTGGTCAGCATCTTTGAGCAGTAATATAACCTTCACATTCATGTGCAGTGTGTTTAGAGGGTCACTAACAATGAAATCAGTCCCTTCTGTATAGGGTGACCATATGTCCATTTTATTGTCCTGGTGTAACATCCATTCTTCTTCTACTACAAGTTTCCCAGTTGGGACAACAAATGACAAGATCTTTCTACTTAGAAAGGGCAAAATAAACCAAAAGAAAATTCTGAAATATAATAGCTGCAAGGACCAAGTTCAATATATGATGGGAGAGGAGGATTGAATGGGATCAAGGGTGGTGGAGAGGCAGGAGAAAAATGAACATGGATTCTAGCAGTGGATAAAAAATGGGATTGAGCATTCAAAACTCAGGCTATGCACTTTCTTATAATGATACAGGCTTTGGAAAGCTGCTGCCAAATAGTATCCCTTTATTTTCCTTCCCTCCAGCAAACACAAGTACCTTGAAGGCATGAGTCTCCTTCATCCTTTTCTGTTACTGTACCAACAGGAAAGTGGCTCCTGGCCAGAGCCATTACTAGTTGTGTTTCTATGGAAAATGGAACCAGACTGAAAATGTGACCTTCCTACTTAATGTTCGAGGGAAATGTTAACACATTTGCACCAGGGTGCACTCCCATATTCCATACCCTAGAAGAACAAGATCCCAAAAAAGATTGGCAGGTGGCCTTTGGTGAATGTGTCATAGGAGCCTCCTGTATGTCAGAATTCCTGGGGCCAGAGCTTTAGGCCTCAACTTCTGTTGATAAAAAGAAAAGAAAAGAGAAACAGGAAAAACACAATAATGGGTGTAACATCTCTCTTACTTCCTCTAAGTTTAAGAGTTTTTGTGGGAGTTAAATGAGTGGTGGACATGAACCACCTAGCATCAGGGCTGCCATAAAATAAGGCTTAGTCAAATCTCACTTTCTTCCTGATTTCCTTTCCTTGAGAAAGCCAAAGGGAAATATCTTTGTGTCTTAATGATGTTTCAATGACTTTCTCTTCTGGACTTTGTTGACTTGCAGAAAGTCAGAAACATGGTTCTGGATGACGTTGTGATCCTGAATGTGGACACCAACACCCTGGAAACTCCCTTTGATGACCTCCAGAGCCTCCCAAATGATGTGGTGAGTACTAAATTCTTCAGGTTTTGACTTCTGCATGCTTACACCATGGAAATGAGCATGACTTTGGGGGTAGAGGAAGAGGGGAGACAACTGTGGTTTTCCTGTGGCCTAAGATCTGTGATTTGTTCCTCTCCATGTTAAAAGTCTCAGTGTAGAAAGTTAGGAAGCAGTTTATTTTTCAAGTCTTGTTGTTCTCTGATAACTTTAATCTGGAAACCTGCAAAGCAGACCCAGAGTCTAGGGAACCTGGGAGCTTGAGTCACTACCCGTCCCCAGCACGTTGTTCTCTCCAGGGAATGGGGCAGCATCCCCTGAGTGACACCTGGGGACAGATGGGAGGGTTTTCAGGGTAAGTATGGTGGGGTACTTCAAACTGACATTTGTTTCTGGACCATCACGGAGCATGGACTTTTCCTGCACGGCAGGTATCTGCTGCCAGTGTCCTAGATGTGGCTGTATGTCCCCTGACATTATCTCTTCATTACCCAGATCTAGACATTAGAATGCAGGTTTTTTTGAGTGTAAAGTAACTGGGTGTTTCTGGGTTGCCCTCCATGGCTCTGTGGGTGAGAAGATGCATGTAGTTCTTCTGGCTTCCAGACTACAAGGAGCCGAGGTTGTTGGCCACATGGTGCTGGTGTAGGACCTGGATGGGATCTGGCAAGGAGCATGTTTGGCCTGATGGGCAGCTGTGCTTTGTTACTGCCAGGAGCCCCTGCAGCCCTGTGCTGTTCTGAAGAGATTACTGTTTGTTGATAAATGGCTTGCAATAAGATCTTCAACTTCTGTCCTCTTTCCTTGCTGTGGGATTTGAACAGGCCATTTGAGTGCTGTAGACATGTTTCCTTTTTAGTATCATTAAACAATGACTACCATCACTGACTGTTTTAGTCACTTTCCTGGTACTGAGACACAATACTCAACACCCACAACTTAAGGGAAGAGAGGTTTACTTTGGCTCATGTTGGCTGGCTCCCAGGCAAAAGTGACATGGTGTATGGGCCTGGCTGGAAGAAAGCTGCTCATATCATGGTGACCAGGATGCAGAGAGGGAGGAGCCAGGGAAGAGCCAGGGTGCAGGTCACACCCCTGTGATCCAGCTTTTCTGACCAGACGCCACCTAATGGCACATGCGGCTCTGAATTCTTCAGTGGATTAATTCACTGATGAGTATAGCATCCCCATGATCTGATCCAATCACCTTCCCAAAGCCCAGCCTCTGAACACACAAGGCTTTTGGGCAACATTCTAGATCTACAGTGTTACCTAGACTTTTGATCAGTAGGCATTGAGCCAAACCTTTGTCCCTGACCTCTCGTTTACTCTTCGTGCCACTCTCAGGTCTCTTCCTCACTCCCATGGTACCCATGGAGCCGGAGGGAGGTGCACACAACTCTTGGCTACATAGAGCCCTGGCCTCACCACCTGTCAGGTGCCCCCTGCACCCAGGATCTCCTTTGATGTGCATTGTTGCCCTATGGAGTCAGCGTTCTCTCCTTTTTACAAGAGAAAAGGATTCAGAAAGTATGTGCCTTGCCACAAAGCAGTGCTGAGGTTAGAACTCCAGTCTGCATGGCACCAAAGCCTGTACTGCCTCCACCCTCTGTGCACTGCCTCCCTCTGATCCCACACAGGGATGAGGGCACTGAATCAGATCCAGGGCCTGTGAGGTTTCCTCTCCTGTTCCTTTGCCTGGACAAGCTCCTCTGCATGCCATGGGTATCTCCAGCAGGGAGTTTGTAACTGCCACGTGGATGTGGGACTCGAACCTGAGATATCTGGGTTCCAAGGAATGGCTGAGGGTCCTGGGGCAACCCAGGGTAAGTAATAGTAGCTCAGAAGTGGGAGTGGAGTGGAGTGCTCAGACCTGTGCTGCTACTGAGCAGCAGAGAAGAGACAGATCTTCACAAAGGACAACCCAGTAGTAGAAACAGACAGACAAATTACACATATCTCCAAAAAAAAAAAAATTATACATATCTCACAGTGCAATTTAATAGGGAACACAGAGGAATAGTAAGCATGCACAGGAGGGTCCAGGACAGAGTAACAAAGTTTGGAGGCAGATAGTAGTGACTTCCTAAAGGTGGTAAAATCCAAGATTTCTTCTAAGTAATAATGAGGCATTTGGGAGGAAACAGTAACATGGGCAAATTATTTTCCCTCTCAGAGCCTTGGTTTCCCACTTTAAAAGAGGAGTACCAGGGCTGCTTTTAGGATTACTATGGCAAATGGCAATGGTGATGTTCATCTAGTGCTTGGCGCAGTGCTTGCCCGTTGTCAGTGTTCAATAAAGATACTTGCCTTTGTTTTTGTTCTTCACAAAAGTGTTGTTGATAATGACAGACAGGATCAGGGGACCATTAATAGCCTCTATGTCCTAACAGTCTCAGCCTGAGCAAATGGAACCTCCTGCCTGCATGCTGGCTTGCAGGAGTGTCGAGAATGCTCTGTGGCGGTGGTTTCTGCATGAGGCCCTTGCCTCAACCATAGTAATGGGGAGGGAGGGAGGGAATGTGATCATAAAGAGCTGCTGGATTTCAGAAAATTCAGAGGATCGATTCTGTAATGCTGCGTGAGTTACAGGTTCTCAAGAGGCGAAATCCTGTCCTGCTCATCTTTTTTCTCCTGCGTTTGGTGTAGGACGCGGTGCTTTATCATCTGGTCCACAGTTGGCCCTAAACTCCCTCTTCTTACCAGAGTGCTGAAAGATTCTGTTTCTTAAACATTTTGCTAACCCACATCCTCTTCTCCACGCCTCCTAAGTGCCATCTACTCCAAACCCTTAATTCCTTCCTGCACTGTTTCTACCAGCCTCCAAACTGGTTCATCTGACCTAGCCTCTTCTCTCCAGTCTTTCTTCATACACCAGAGTGACCTTTTAAAAAAATAAACTGCATTTCCCCCCCCCACTTAAAACTGCTCCATTAATGAACATAACCTTAAAAATCTTCTAAAGACAAAAAATACTTCCATAACTCTGCATTGTCTTTAGAGTCAAGGCAGGTTTACTTTGTTAGCTTTGGAATCTGACTGACCTGTATTTAAGTTCTGACTTCTTCACTTACTAGTCACATGGTTTGGGGCAAAATTACATAAGCTGTCTGAGCCTGAATTTCTTCATGGGTTGTTGTGAGAATTTACTGTAATGTCTATAACATATTTTAAAGATATATTCTGTGAGCACTCTAGATGGCTGATGATAAGGAGGTATGGATGGGAATGGCGATGAGCATGACATCCAAAGTCCCCCTTCGTGATGTGATCCCCACCTGGGTTTTTTGCTGGAATGTTTTTCATCGGTTTAGCTCTCTCCCCTCCCTGCTTCTAACTCAACTTTGCAGCTATTTGGAACTGTTAGTAGTTCTTCCAAATTTACACATTGTTTCCTAACTTCATACTTTGCATACAGATATTGCCCCAGTGTCCTACCCAATCTGGTAATCTCACTCTTCAAGACCTTCTTTAAACATTATGCCATAAAACCTTCCCTTGACCTCTCCAGGTAGATTCGACTGTATCTTTCTCTTTGAATCTTTTACTACCCATTTCTGGCTTTCCTATTTAATTGTGAGTTTTGAAGGTAGAAACCATTTTTCATCTTTGTTACCCAATGATCTAGCACCCAGTGAATAGGTAGATGGAAGAACAAGAGGCACATATAGGTTGGGTCATCCTGGTAGATGAAATCTTACGAAACATGGTATCCATGCTAGAAATTTTATTAAAAGAAGCCTTGGGTTTTTTTGTTGTTGTTGTTTGGTTGGTTGGTTGGTTGGTTGGGTTTTTTTTTTTTTTGAGTACTGAGGATCAGACTCAGGGCCTTGCACTTGCTAGGCAAGTGCTGTACCACTTGAGATAAATCCGCAACCCCAAGAAGCCTTGGTTTTACTTCTAGCCATGATGTAATAACTGGGACTAGATTAACCTTCCCATCATTAACTATTAAAACTCTGGTCAAATATGAAAACAACTGTTCTCACAGATTAGATAACACGCAATACAGGGCTGTGATCTCTCCGTGAGAGTAAAGAAGTGAGATGAGACCTACTATACCCCCTGGCTCTCTGCCTTGAGGCATTTTGCAGACACTGGCACCAGAAGGGGATCCCCAGCAAAGCAGGCAATGGCCTTGCTGAGTTGAGAGTTTAGAGATCTGAGTGTGAGAGAGAAGTGGCTTAAGTTTATGGGTGAGCACACCAGACAAGAGTACTCAGCGAAAGAGCTCAAGAAATCTGAACTGATCAGCCAGGGTCAGACTCCTGATAGGGATTCATGAGATGAGCAGTTCCCAAAGCTCATACCAACCTAGGAATCGTTCAGGTTCTGACCAGCCAGGTAGAGACCCCTGGCTGGTCACCCTGGACAATCACTGAAGACCCCAGGAGGCCGTGACTTGATAGTAGCTGTAAATTAGCTGTAAAGGTTATTCTGTGTCCACCCTAACAGAGCATAAAATCAAGCCCTGAAAAGTTAGAGAGGGCTTTAGGAATGCTGGTAATGTGTTGGCTTTTGGTGTTTTTTGTTTGTTTGTTTGTTTTTAATGTGTTGGCTTTTGATCTGAGTGCCAGTTACATGGTGAAGAATTCAAGTTGGACAGAATTTTAAAAATTATGGTGAGTGCATTTTTGTGTATTTATATTAAACACCAATAAGAAGTTTTAAACAAATTTTTTAAGACTCTAAAGACTTGAAAATATTAGCTTGATGTGTAAGAAATTCAACCTCTTGTCGAAATTAACTTCAACCATGTTTAAAAGAAGAAAGACAGTAAAACCTAGAACTCAATAACATTATCTGCATCTAGCATATTGTTTGAAAGGTGTAGGACATGTTAAGAGTCAGGAATGTAACCTGTAACAAGAGACAAATTCATCAATAGAAGCAGACTCAGAAATGGTATAGAACTGACAAGCTGGGCATGGTAGTGCACCCCTGTAATCCCAGCACTTGGGAGGCTGAGGCAGAAGGATTGCTGTAAGTTTGAGGCCAGCCTGGGCTATGTAGTGAGTTCAAGGCCAGATTGAACTGTATAGTGAGACCCTGTCTTTAAAAAATAAAAAAAAAAAACCTAACAGACAAGGACTTTAAAACAGATATTAGAAAAGATTATAAATGTCCATCGATTTAAAGAAGACTTGAACTAAATGGAAAATATAAAAAGAATGAAAAGGAACATCTAGAGGTGAAAAGTATAATACCTTGAATGAAAAATAAATCACTTCTGGGATTAAGAGAAGATGAGACACTGCAAAATAAAAGAAAATAAACCTGAAAACAAAGCAATAAGAACTATCTAATAAAAAGCAGAGAAAGGGAAAAAAAGCTAGAAGGCATTGACAGTGACCCATGTCACAGTATCAAGAGAACTAGCATTTGACATCCTTGGAGTCCTAGAAGATGAGGAAGGTGGGGAAAGATAGATAAATTGAAAGGAATTATAGCCAATTTGTAACATTTTTGATGAAAACGATAAAGTCAGAGCTCTAAAAAGCTCAATGACCCTCAAAAATAATGAACCAAAAAAAAAAAAAACAACTCACGAAGGGCTGGACATGGTTGCACATACCTGTAATCCCAGCACTCTGGGAGGCTGAGGCAAGAGGATGGCAAGTTCAAGGCTAGATTGGGAAATTTAGGGAGATCCTGTCTCAAAATAAAAAATAAAATAGGTCTGGAGATGTCACTTAGTGCAAATACCCGGGGTTCAATCTCCAATACTCTCCCCGAAGAATCACATAAAAATACATCATGGTAACTGCTGAAAACCAGTGATAAAGAGAAAAGTTTCAAATCAGCTAGAGAAAAAAGATACTATAAGAGAAAGAATGAAGTATAGCATACTTTTTGTCAGAAACCATATAAGTGAAAACATAAAGGAATGATCAGCAGTCTTGAGCTATAACAAGTATCAAAGAAAGTTTTTCAGGTGAAATAAAAAGAAACAAACTTAGGGGCTGGGGATTTAGCTCAGTGATTAGAGTGCTTGCCTTGCAAGCACAAGGGCCTGAGTTCGATCCCCGGCACCACAAAAAACAAAAAACAAAACAAAAAAAAAGAAACAAACTTAGATAATGAGGGAGTGAAGAGAACAAAAAATGGTAAATACATAGCTAAATGTAGAACCTATTTTCTGATTTTTAATTTCCATAAAAGACAGTTGCATATTTAAAGTAAAAATAGCCTATTGTATGTCCTTACATATACAGAAATAAAATATGTGACAACAGGAGCACAGAGGACAGGGCAAGAGTGGAGAATAAAAGCGTGCATTTCAAAGTTCTTATATGTAAACTGGTATTATAAGAGGGGTTTTTTGTTTGTTTATTTTTTAGGTTTTTTTTCGTGCTGGGGATCAAACTCAGGGCCTTGTACTTGCAAGGCAAGCACTCTAACCACTGAGCTAAATCCCCAGCCCCAATAAGTTTTTTTGTTAGTTTTTCTTTTTTTGTTTTGTTTTGTTTTATTGGTATATTTTAGGTGTACATAACAATAACATTCATCATGTGGAATTTGTACCTGTACCTGATATATCTTGCTGCTGCTTTTTTCCCATTCCTCTCCCCTCCCTTCAGTCCCTCCTCCTCTCTTATTTACAAAAGCTTTGTTTCCATTTTTTTCCTTCTATTCTTTTTTCTTAAATTTGTCTCTCCCTTCCTTTCCCCCTCCCCCTCCATTGTTCCCCTTCCCATTTTAACATTTTCTTCCCATTTTCCAATATCTCTTATACATTTTGGTCCTTATTTACATTTTTATTTTCTCACACCTGAGAAACAATGTGGTATTTAACATGTGTGTCCAATTTATTTCACTTAAGAGTATGGTCTCAAGGTGCATCCATTTACCAAGAAATGTCTCAAGCTTGTCCTTCTTTATGGCAGAGTAATACTCCATTGTATAAAAAAAAAACACATTTTATTTAACCATTTATTGGTTAATGGGCATTTGGGCTGTTTCCAAGATATAGCTATTACAAACTGTGCTTCTGTAAACATGGGAGTGTGTATATGTCACTGTGGTATGACGCTTTTAATTCTTACAGGAAGATACCAAGAAGGGGACTAGCTGGGTCAAATGGAACCTCTTAGTTTTTTGAGGAATCTCCACACTGATTTTCACAGTGGTTACACCATTCTACACCCCCATGAACAGTGCAGGAGGGTTCCTTTTTTCCCACAACCCCACGAGCCTTTGTTATTGGTTGATTTCTTGGTAATCGCTGTTCTTTCTGGAGTGGGATGGAATCTCAGCATTGTTTTAATTTGCATCTCTTGAATGACCAGTGATATTGAACATTTTTTCATATATTTATTTACCATTTCTACTTCTTCATCTGAGAAGCGTATTATTTGAAGGGAGACATATTAAGTTGAAGATGGGTATTGTAAAAGGTAGAGGAACTGTATGGAAGAAAACGTCAGGATATATAGTCATTAAGCTGAGATCAAAAGTCTAAAAAATTTTTGTAAGAAAGAATGAAGGAACTGAACACAGATGGAACAAATAGAAGAGTTAGTAAGAGTTATAAGATTTGTCCAGCTATATGACCATTACACTAAACACATTGTCTCAATACTCCAATTAAAAGAAGTTACTAAATTACATTAAAAAGCAAAATTCAGATGTATGCTGTATATAAGAATTCCCTTTTAAAGATTCAGATAGATAAAAAAATGAAAGGATCGGGCAGATACTGTATACTATGCCATCAGTAATTAAAAGAGAGTTGGTGGGGAGAAGAGACAAGTCTTAAATGTAGAAGAATTTCGGATAATATCGGTGAATACTCTTCTTTTTAGGAGAGTATTAATACTTTTGTGTGGGCTGGACTTGTGATTGACTTTTAAAAACTAGAATATGTAAAGGAGGCAATTATAACTGTAGTGGAGAAATAACCACATGCTACCTTAACCAAATGGTCAAGTTTAACCTCACCTGTGATGTCATGCAAAGGTCATGGAACTCCTAATGTGATACAATGAGGATACTTCATCTCTTCTTTCCAAAAGCCTTCATTAATCATGACAGAAATTTTCGATAAACTCACATTTGAGAATATTCTACAAAATATCTGACAAGTACTTCTCAAAACTGTCAAGATCATAAAGAACAAAGGAAAGACTGAGAAAAAAAATCATAGACCAGAAGAGACTATGGAAACAAGATGAAATGCAGTATAGAATCGTGGATTGGATCTTGGGATAGAATAAAGAACTGTTAGTAGTTCTTCTTAGTTTCCATTAATGGAAAAACTAATGAAAATCACAATAAAGTCTGGAGTTTAGTTAATAATTATGTAGTGATTGTATACCAACATTGGTTTCTTAGTTTTGACGAATGTCCAATGGTGATATATTAGGGGAAACTGAAATAGGAGTATAAGTGAGGCTCTATACATATACTTTTTTTTGGTGAGGAATGGTGCTGGGGATTGAACTCAGGACCTTACATTTGCCAGGCAAGCGCTCTACCACCTGAGCTAAATCCCCAACCCCTCCTCACATATACTTTTTGTGCTTACTTTGGCAATTTCTGTAAATCTAAGCATTTCAAAATAAAAGTTTATTTAAAAAGAATAAGAGAGGGGCTGGGGATTTAGCTCAGTGATTAGAGTGCTTGCCTTGCAAGCACAAGGGCCTGAGTTCAATCCCTGGCACCACCAAAAAAAAAAAAAAAAAGTACTAAAAAAAGAATAAGAGAGTATTGTGGTTATCTTTCTGGCTATAATTTTGACAAATAAGATGAAAATAACAAATTCCTTCTAATATACAAATTACAGGAAGTAACTCAAGAAGAAATTTTTTACATAGCATTATTTCCATTAAAATTATTTGAATTTGTGATAGAGTTTCCCACAAAGACAACTCCAGGCCCAGATGGCATCACTGGTTAACTTTATTGAACATTAAGACTAATACAATTACAGAAATTTTTCAGAAAATAGAAATGAAAGAAACACCTCCCAAACTATTTTATGAGGTCAACATTACCTTGATATGAAGACCAGACAAAAAATTTATAAGAAAATTAAACAGTAAACTAATATGCCTCATAAATATCGATAACCAGTGGCCTAATGGATAAAGCATTGGCCTCCTAAATATTGATAAAAGTATCTTTAACAAAATATTGGCAGATTGAATCCAGTCCATCAAAAGGATAATGTACTCTGATCAAGTAAATACAGTTTGGCTAAATATTTGAAAGCCAATCCATATAATTTGTCAGATCAACTAACTAAAAAGGAAATCCATATCAAGACATGAAAAAAAAAATTTTAGGAAAAATTCACCACCTACTCATTTAAAAGCTCTTAGCACACTGGGAATCCTCACTGTGATAGAAGCAACTAAGAAGGACCTGAAGCTCCCATCGTTCCTGGTGGAGGGACACTGCTTTCGCCTGGAGTATAGGAGTAGAAAAGAATGTCAGCATTGCATTAGAAGTTCAAACCAGCTTACTAAGACAAGGAGCAAGAAGTGAGAGCCCCAAAGATTTCTAAGAAATAAAATTGTCTTTATTCAGAAATGATTGTGGAAAAAAAAAGAGAGAAATGATTGTAGATGTAGAAAGTCTTAAGAAGTCTGACAAATTTAACAAGGGTGCAGGATAAGGTCAGCATACAAAATTCAAATGTACTTCGGTATACTTGTAATGAGCAATTTAAAAATGAGATTTTTAAAGTACCATTTAAAATAGCATACAAAACACAAAATACTTACGAATAAATTTAACAAAAAATGTGTAAGATTTGTATGCTGCAAGCTATAAAACATTTCAGGAAAAATTTAAAAGCCTTAAGTAAATGGAGAGATATTCCATGTTTTGGGATTGAAAGACTAAATATTTTTTACTCAATATTTTAAGATGTTAATTTTCCCTAAATTGATCTATAGATTCAATATAATCCCAACTCAAATTCCAGATGGCCTTTTTTTTTGAAAACTTGACAAGCTGGTTCTAAAATGTATATGAATATGCGAAAGAATTACAATAGCCGAAACAATGTTGAAAAAGAAAAATAAAGTTGTAGGACTTATATTACCTGCCTTTAAGACTGACTGCAAAGTTATAATATTCAAAACACTATATATAGACATCTAAGCCAGTAAAAAAACAGAGTCCAGAATTAGATCTGCACATAAATGGACAATTGATTTTCAATAATTATGCCAGAATAATTCAACAGGGAAAGGAGAGTGGTTTTTATTTTGGGGTATTTTCCCCAACAAATGTGCTGAAAGAACTGGGTATCAACAGGGGAGGGGAAATGAACCTTGACTTTTACTGCATGCAACTATTAGCTCAAAATAGATTATAAGCCTAAGCATAGATGCAAAGGCTTTCAAATGGCTAGAAGAAAATACAGGAGAGAAACTTTATGAACTGGGGATAGGCAAAGATGTCTTAGGAGATAAAAAACACATATCATAAAATATGTGATAGGGGCTGGGGATTTAGCTCAGTGGTTAGAGAGCTTGCCTTGCAAGCACAAGGCCCTGAGTTCCATCCCCAGCACCAAAAAAAAAAACCCAAAACATAAAATATGTGATAAAATGGACCTCATAAAAGTTAAAAAAATTAAGACGTCTTTAAAAATATGAAAAGCTGCAGACTGAGAGAAAATATTATCAATAGTTATATCTCCAAAAGAAATTTTATCTAGACTATATAAAGAATCCCTAAAACTCAATAGTAAGAAACACCAATTAAAGTGGACAAAAGACTTCAAAAGACACATCACAGGGGCTGGGGATTTAGCTCAGTGGTTTAAGTGGCTGCCTTGCAAGCCCAAGGGCCTGAGTTCAATCCCCAGCACCAAAAAAAAAAAAAAAAAAAGATTCTCCAAAAGACACATCACAAAAACGATATTCAAATAATCAGCAATCACATGAAAAGATACTCAGCATCATTAGAAGGTACAGATTAAAAATGCAGTGAAGTACCACTGTACACCCACTAGGATGACTAAAAGGCTAAAAATTTCTTGTAAGAGTACACCTTAAACATGTTCAATATGTGGCCATGCAGTCTCACTCCTTGGTATTTTTACCCCCCAATATGGAAACCTATACACATACAAATGCATGTATGTGAATTTTTTTTTAGCAGCTTTGTTCATCATTGCCCAAATCCAAATGTCCTATAACTGGTGAATGTATAGTAACCAAGAAACAGAATACTGCTCAGCAGTAAGAAGAAACTTCAGATAGACCCAACAAAATGGATGAATCAGAAATGCATTATGATAAATAAAGGAATCCATTCATATCATATTCTGAAACAGGCAAAAGTATATGGATAGAAATCAGGTGATTGGTTGCCAGAAGTATAGTTTCACAAGGAGAATTTGGTTGGTGACGGAAATGTTCTATATCTTCATTGTGATGCATTTACATGTTTTTCAAAATTTGCAAAACTAGTCATTAAAGGTGGTGAATTTTCACATATGTATATCATACATCAACAAAACTGACCTTAAAATGTGTAAAGACTGACAATACCAAGTGTTGTCAAAGAGGCAGAGCAGTTTATTTAGAACTCCTGTCACTGTTCATGGGAGTAGGAAATGGCACAGCCACTTTGGAAAACAGTTGGCAATTTTATATGAAATTAAACATAGGCCTACTGTGATACCCAGCAAACCCACTCTTAGCTATTCACCCAAGAATAGTGAAAATATAAGTCCTAGAAGGCCTTTTCATGAGTGTTAATGACAGCTTTGTTCATAGTAAACTATACAACAAGGGTTAGTTGAACAAACAGTGTGTTATTTCCCTTATTTCTTTTGTTTGTGCATATTATGCAAAACAATGTGTACATGTATGTAACATACTTAGATCATTTCCACCCTGCGTTATCTTCCTTGCCCTTTTCTCCTCCTCTCCCTTATTCCCTTCCTCTTCTCTATGAGTCTTCTTTCTACCCTTCTTTTTTATTACTGTCAGTATTCCATAGTGTGAATGAATCCTAACACTCTCCACTAAGCAAAAAGAAGCCAGGTACAAGAGTATGTAGTGTATGATTTCATTTATGTAAAATTGCAGAGGAACAAAAGCTGGTCTGGAGGAAGTAGTCTGCGTGAAAGCACATCAGTGGGTGCCCTGGACTGTGGGAAGAAGGCAGGGCCTGACTGCACCAATGTACCTTTTGGGGTGAAGGAAACATTCTGTCTCTTGGTTGTGGTAATGGACACATAGGTGTATATGTCAGAACTCATCAGACTGCCTTTAGGATGTATGCATTCACAGGATATAAGTTATGATTTAATTTTTAAATAGAGGCCTAGAAATTAATTTTAGAAAGGGTTCAAATATTAAGTAGCTTTTAGAATAACTATACTGATTTCTCATGTTTTATGAACATGGGCAGAGGTAGGCAGGACCGCCCTAGCTTTCTGCTAGTCACCTAGACAGTTTAGTCTCAGAGTCTATAGTCTTGTCTCAGCTTTCTCTCTGAAGGAGGAGGGAAGCTGACAAGGTTAATGCCTTCTACTTTGCTAGTTTCCATGAAACTTGCACATGCATTGTTTTCCCTGACAATATTGGATTGTTTTTTAGCTGTGGATTTTGCAGAAGAAATATGGCAAAAATGCTCTGTGTTTTATTGATCTAAGAGGCCTGTTTACAGACTTTGTGTTTATCTCAAGTCCTGGCTGGAGTTTCTTCATACCACGTTTCTCCCAAAGCCCAGCACTCTTGGTCTCTGGAGTCATGCTGAGGCCTTCTGTGCACTACGTGCTCCTGCACGTTGTATACAGTCCCACCTTTGCAAGTCAATGGTCCATATATCCCTGAGGCAAACAGCTAGGTGCGCTTATAGGTTTGATCCTTCTGCCATGTTTATGCATATGTTGCTCATGTTCCCTAATAGAATTCTCTAGATTCATTCAGCAGATATTTCCTGAACACCTACTGTGCACCAGGTTTTGTATTGGGTATATGGTTATGGAGATGATTAAGACCTGACCTTATTCTCAGTGAGCACACAGCCTGGTTAGTAGATGAGCTAAGGGAAAGCTGGTGTGCCATTCTTACCCCAACTTCTCCATCCCCAGTCCATCCTCTGTTCTATGGATGGTAGCATATTCTGGAATATGAGCTGTTCCTTGATTTAAAACCCTTTAGTGGGGGTTGAGGATTTAGCTCAAGTGGTAAAACACTTAAGGCCCCCAGTTTGATCCCCAGCACTGCCCATACCCAAAAAAAAACCGTTTAGTGGCTCCTCACTTTTCTCTGGTTGAAACTGAAGCTCCTAGCATGGTTCTCTGTAATCCTGGCTCTCTTGCCTCATGCCTTGTCACTCTTCTCCTTGCCTTTGCTGTACTTTATTTATACCAGCAGATTTGCTTCCATCCACAGGAGCCCCAGACATTTCTGGTTCAGAATGTCCCAAGTGATCAACTCTATAGCCAGTTCAGAAATGAAGATTATTCATACTTTATTCATCCACCCAAAGAATTTTGGGCATGTGCTCAGTGTGTTGAGCCATAGGGACAAGCATATGTGTAAGAAACAGTTGTTGTTCCTGGAAAAGGAGAGATGAACACGACTAGGAGGCGGGAGTGGAGGCTGGAGGTGTGAACACAAGCATAATGTGCCTGGGCAGAGAGTGATAGTTTTGTGTAGCTGGAGCATTGGGGGGTGTGGCTGGGACAAAGGTGAGACCAAAGAAGTAGACAGGAGGCACCAGATTGGGTGTGGTCTTAAAGTCAGGTTTAAGCTTCCTGTTTTGGGCAGTGGGGAATCAGTGAAGACACTGAAGCTAGGGAATGATGTAGTAAGGTCTGTACACTATTGATGAGTCCCAGATTAAGAACAGTGTTTTGAATTCCACCTCCTATTGCTTCTCTTGCTCCTAGGATCTGAACAAAGCTTCCTTCTACCCCAAATCTACTGATACTGGCTTTGGGGTCAGGGGACAGTTTGCATAAGGAAGTCTAATCAGTACTACCTTGGACCAGTGTCCAGTCATTCATCCTTCATGCTTTTAAGAAATTGTCTGTCCATCTCTTTCTGAGTGGGGCCACTCTCTACGAGTGTCCACTCATGACTTGCACATCCCATGCAGGAGTGGGAGGAGCATCACAACCCAGTGAGCCTTGCCCTGTGCGTGTGCATATGATTTGTCAACAATAACAGAGTTTATGGGTCTTCATTAAAGATGGTGGGGCAGGAGCGCTGTGGGACATCAGAAGAGACTTCAGCAGTAAACCACAACTCCAAGCTCTGGAATGCTGTAAATGTTTAAGAGACTTCCTTCCTTTCATTACTGAATTTTACTTTACTTTTATACCAGTAAAGAGTTGTGTTTTATTGGTTGAAATTTCTTGATTCCGTTTTCCCCAGGTCTGTTTAAAAGCTACATTTTATCTTTGAGGATGTTTGGCTTGTGGTAGAGGAAGTGCTGCCAGGGAATTCAATTAACTGGCAGAGCTCACAGATATTGTACATGGATTTCTTTTTTCCTTCTTTTTCACAATTGCTACATAAACACAGCTGGGTTTAATATTTGTCGTAACAAAGATTTAACTTGAATCATTTTACTCCGGGTAATTAATGCTTGGAATCTCGGCTCCTTTGCGTACATTTGTAATCCTCTGCATTTCTTTACTCTAGCTATCTAGATAATGAAGTGTGCTCCTCTAGGTCTTTGCCCTGCCTTAAAACTGCTTAATATTTGGCCGTTCCCACTAGAGAGCAGATGCTTTTCTTTGCAAGAATTGAATTTCTGTCAGCTCTTTTATGCATCATGTGTTTGGAACTGTAAGTGGATCAAGTTGTTCATCACAGCAGGGACACTGTGAAACACATCTATTATACACACTTCCCACCCACCCCCCCTTCCTGTTTTTTTTTTTTTTTTATTTCCCTCCCCTGAGGAGGTAGAGATGCCCGGATCCCCTTGGGAGAGATCTTACTCTGTATGGATGTATCCATGTGATCCACCATGAATCCGGCCTGGCTGCTTTCCTAAGCATGGAAATCTGTATCCATTCAGGCCAGGATTGTTGCTGAGACAAATCCCACTTTTATCTTTGTAAACACCAAGCACTTCATTAAGTCCCAAATACACACTGAGTTTGGGTCACTAAATAAATCTACTAGGCTCAGCATAATGAGTGACATTTCAGTAATTGATGCCCTAGAAAATGTTAATTGTGAACTCATTATTCTTTTTTATGCTAAAATTAGAGTTTAGGTAGTTTGGGCTTTGGAACTGGGCTAGTGCAGAACAATAGTCACCATCCATTAGGCTCCTTCTGTGAGCCAGGCACTGTGCTAGGGGCTTTGAAAATCATGACATTTAATCTACATAACAATCCACCAAAAAAAGGAAGGAAGGTACTTTATCCACTTGTTAAAGTTGAAGAAAACAGACTAAGTAACCTGCTTAGAAGCATCTGAATAGTAATAGCCAGAAGATGAGGCAGAGTTTGAACTCAGGTCTTTCTGTACCAGAGGAGTCAGTATACTATGGGGTGCTGTACCCTCATCCTCTAAGCTCACTAAACAAATATTAGTTGGTTGTTCATTTGAGACATTGATTTATCACACATGTTTATTACATGCTGACATTGCTTCATTTTAGTTGTCCCACTCCACATCAAGTCTCAAGGCCAATGGCATTTATGAACATCTTTGTATCCATCTAAATCAGAACTTCGAGTGGTGATTAGGATAGTGTAGTTTAGTTTTGCTTTCCCTTCAGAGTTCAGTGCAGTGCACTCCAACTTCCCAAAGCAAGCTCCCATTTTCTGGCAGTTTTATTTTGTGATTCAGTTACTAGATTCAGCTCTGAATTGGCTAAAATTTCCAGATCTGTATGGTTTAGTTTGTCTACACAGCTTCAAAAAGCAAGCATCTTGATGATGTTCCTGCTGTGATGGGCTCATCTTTTGGGCCTTAGATTGTAATTCTGAGTGCAGAAGTGCATCTTGGTGCCTTTTTAATAGATGTCATTCAGTTTGCAGGAGTCATCGTGGGATGTTCACATGTCTGACTGAGAAAGCTGCTGATCTCTAGAATTAATTATAGTCAAATGGAAAGATGGCTTTTGCTTATGAAGAAAATCATTAGTCTCTTGATAAACATTTTTAGTTACGGTTAACTTTAGTCATCCTCTAAATACTTTTCATTAGAACCTGCCACAGTGTCTTGGCTTGTTAATAATAGAGTTTCTCACTTATTTTTGGCTTGCAGTCCATTTTGATGTTGAAAGATGTTGGTAGTTTTTTTAAAAATTGGTGGAGGCAATGTGGTTTTTAAAAAAACATGTATAACTTTCTTTTTGCAAGTGCCTCTGTATTTTCAAAGGTAACTTACATTTTTATTTTGTGTGTTCTCTTTGCAAGAGAATGCTTCTTGGTTTATTCATGTTGACAACTGAAAAGCCTTAGACCTAATTAAAAGAATTTCCACAACCACCTTTACTGAACCATTTCATTACGCGGCACTGCACAGATTGCATTGTGAAACATGGTGATAGTTTAAATCTGACCTTTAATCTTGAACTGCCAGAAGTATGGGGAGGAAACCCTTCTTTGAAAATACTCCCTGGATGCGTACATATATATGCATACATGCATATATAATTGGTTAGAAATAATCTTTTTATTGAATGACCACCTAATAATACACATTTACTTTGAGCTCAGATTTCCTAGGCTCCTGTAGTTTGGGTAGGATTTTCTAGCTGTATTAATTGTGTGTGTGCATGCCTGCGTGTGTGTATGTGTGTGTGTGTGTGTGTGGTGTGTGTGTGTGTGTTTGGTGTTAAAGCTAAATTGTTTTATAGGAAAAACAAAGATAATTTACCTGCTCTGAGGGGGAGAAAAGTATTTGGAGGAAGGTGAGTTTTACAAAGAAAATTGCAAAAAGCTTTACTAGTCTGTGTTTCAGTTTCAAAAGCCAAGATATTCAGATTAAATGTGTGGAAAGAGCCTGGAGTGCATGTGTGCGTGCAGTACTCCTCCTGAGCTTTCTTTGGTAGATAGTGAGAATGGGCCTTTTTTTTTCATTTTGTTTTAAAATTGCACTTTTTTACTCCAAGAATGTCATTCTAAGGATTTGAGAATTTGTTCACAGGATGCTTAGCAGAATCATTATGGCACATAGCAAAGTAGCCATTCACGTAATGAAAATTGATTCTTTTGTCTGACAAAAGCTGCTTAGAATTGTAATGCTTACTGCTAACTTTCTGACTTATATGCGGCCCATGAGTTGTCAGGAGAGAGGGAGCAGAGACCAGAGCCCCGAGGGTCATTGCCAGCCCCAGCTTGGAGCGCCATGTAACTAGCACAGCCCCACTCCCCCATGGAGAACTACATCTTTAAGGGGAAAATGGGATGCAGAAGAAGCAATTAAAGCCAACTGAGGTCAAGGTCCAACCATGTTCTCAAGAAAGAAATAGAAAAGCAAGGAATGAGAGGAAGCAATAATGGAGATATATTAAGTCAGGGGAAAAATAAGCTACTATCATGGACAAGTAATTTGCTGGTCTAAGAAACCCTGGCAGCAGTGAGAATTCATGGAGTAGCATATATTTTGGAGTAAGGTAGACTTGAGCTTGGCTCTGGCTGGCTTCTATGCCTTGCAATGCTGTTTGTGTGATGCAGGCTGAGTCTTACTTTTCTCATCTGTGTAGTGGGGCTAACTGTGCCTACCTATCCCAGCTGTTCCGAAATGTTAATACAGTGCTGTGTGTGGAAACACCTGACATTTGGTAACTAGCAGGGTACTGAATTCTGCTTCTCCCAGGAACTGTTACTGGAAGGAGAGTACAGCGTGATTGCTGATTGCCACAACATATTCAGAGTTGTTGCTTTCAATTTGAAGCTAGAACTAATGAAGGCATAGGTGGGTGCACCATGCCACTTTGCATTGCTAAGATGAAAAAGGCAGAGGGAGCCCTAAGGATGCAAAACAAGTCAGTAGCACCTTTGGCCCTGTCCAGACCCAGACATGCCTTAGGGGATTTGGGAACAAAGCATTGATCTGGTTTATTCAGGAAAGGAAGAATCAGTCAGCTTGCCTTAGTCCTAAACAGGAAAGGAAAATGTGGCTCTGTTCCCTTCTGCAGCTGCTGCTGTGTGTCTGAACAGTCAAACAAACAAAATGTTTCGCTCTAATTCTGACACCCAGCAGTCAGGGCAATTTCCAGAGGAGAGGAACAGGGGCCCTTGCCTGGGCTGACCTGAGCCAGACTTGTAGAACAGTGCGTCTAGCAGAGGTGCTGTGCCCACACTGAGGATCAGCTTGGTGCCACCTTCCTGGGCTGTTTAGTCTATTGGAAGAGACAGATGTGAGTTGGCTTGTTCAGAATGCATCATTACAAAGCACTGTGTGACTGCTAAGGAAAGGAACGGTGAGCATATGCAACAGGGCACCTTGGTTCAGCCTGGGGGGATCAGGTTGAGGAAATGATATTTGAGCAGAGGCCTGAAAGTAAGTAGCAGGTGACCTAAGGCCCTGTGTTGTCCAATATGGTAGCCATTATCCACATGAGACTACTTAAATTTAAATTGGTTAAAATAAAACTTTCAGTTTCTCATTCACACTAGCCACATTTCAAGTGCTCAGATGCAACTGTGTTATACAGCATTGGACAGAAGATAGATTATTTCCATCATTGCAGAAAGTTCTGTTGGGTGTTTCTGAATTCTAGGCAAGGGTGTAATGGTGGCTGAGAGAACTCCAAACAGGCAACAATAGCCTGGCCAAAGGTCCCAGGGTTAGGGAGCGATCTGGACTGGAGCCCCAGGGTGCTGCTAAGTTAGAGAGGGCATGTAAGTTAGAGAGGGCATGTAGAGCCTCACATCTGAAAGGGACTATGGCCAAACCACACAAGTTCTTGCAGCTCAGGCTAGCACTTTAGCCTGTATCTAAGAGTAGTAGAGACGTGTAGAAAGAGGTAAGATGCTATTGGAAAGAGGTAGAAATGGATGTCTTAGATGTGATACTTAATAAAATGTCATCCTTAATGCCCTCACTCTGTAGGCTCCCCAAGATGCAGCCCAGTGATGGAAAAGTGAACCTGTATTTTCTGAGTACTACTGTGTATTTTGCAAAGATTAGCTTCATTCTCAGGGAGAAAGATTGCAAGCTGCTGGTGCAGAAAGGACCAGATAGTAGGATGATGATGTATACAATGTGAAAGCCCCTTTGGAAATAACAATAAGCTTATCTGTGGCTGGTTTGTGGGATCTCAAGTCTGAACTCCTCAGGAGGTAGGCCCTTGTTCATCTCTGGCTCAGCACAGGTGTGCACAGATTGAGTGTGAACAGAGGAGCAGATTTGAGGCCTTGAAAAAGAGATGTTGGTTCTGTGGTACAAGGAGTATCACAGAAAGTTGGAGACTTTCTTTTAAATAGAGGAATTTGTCAGAGACAACCATAAAGACTCTTCCCAAGCTTAGGAATGGGTTTTGAGGCCTCTTAAATCAAGTAGAAGACAAAGTAGGAAATGGAGCTTGAGCCAAGCCTATAAAAGCCTTTGGAATTTGGACTTTAGTATATATATTAGCAATAGAATGCCCCTAAAATTTTCAGAATAAGGGAGTAACATGATTCAGCCTCTTGTTTTTAGAAGATAATTCAGTACATAGGATGGATTAGACCAGAAAGAAAATGGAGAAAGAGAAAACATCTCAAGTACTATTGTAGTAGTTCAGGTAAAGTATAAAATCTGAACTAATAACAAAACAAAAATCTGGGCACTCTCTTACATCCATTATCCATTTTACATCCATTATGTTTTCTTCTTCACAATGTATATAAAAGTTCCAGATACCTGATTTTACAACAAAGGGACTGAAATTCAAAAGGTTAAGAGACTAGGGGGTCCAGATTTCCTGTCTTAGACCTAGTCTGTGGCTTTAACTCTGGGATGGAGGAGCAGATGAAGCCTAGTGACCTGCAAGGTGACCTGAAGATGTGGGATGCAGGCTGGAGAAGGAAGGGACGGTGCTACATTTCTTATTGTGCCTGTTGAATTTACAGTGTTGAATAAGACTGTTCTACTCACTCCCTTTAACTCAACCAGCATCCAGAGATCCATTTCCTAGCAGTTATGGTTGTATCTTAGCAGTGGTCTTCAGAAGGGGAATGGATGAGTATCACTTTCTCCCCCAATCCTGAGCTCAGTTCCTCCTAACAATTAACCACCAAAGGATATGATCCTAGACTTCCCTCCGGGCAGCGGCACAACCACCACAAATGCCTTTGATGCTGTTGAAACATTCACTCATTTGTTCTTTCACTCAGCAGAAAGTGCTGAATGACTACACCCTACACTGGGCCAGGCATGTGCCAGAACTCACAGGCGACCACCAAAGGTGGTAGACTCTGCAGCTCACAGTAGACCCACCTGCACAGTACAGGGGCCCTCGCCTCACATTCAGGAGGCACAGATTGGGGACACCTGGGTTCCCTCTTTTGCTCACCCCAAGGCAAGGGTTAATTTGACTATTAAAGAAAAATACCTCATTTTAATTCTTTATTATAAAAGTAACATATGCTTTTTTATAAAGGATAATCAAAACAATCAAGCATGTAAAATAGAAAGTGAAAGCATCCTTGCATGGTTAAAGTTTGATACATGGAGTTTTACATTTTTACTACCTACATATATACTTATGTATGATTTTTAAATAATTCATGCTGTGTATATTACCCTACAACCTGCACCTTCTTCCCATTAGACAGTATTTCATATCAGTTCATAGAGTACTGCCATTAGCAGCTTTGCAGCATTTTGTTGTGAGGTTGTAGCGTAATTTATTAAATGAGCCCCCATTGGGAGACACTTAGATGGTCTTTCAAAGGTTGGATGGATGTTCACAAGCAGAACAGAAAGGAGCAAGAGACAATTGTACCTGAGTCATTGGTATGTGAATGGGCTGAGTTGGATAGCAGCTCAGTACTGGTCAAGCATAATGCTACAAGGTGTAACGGAAATGAGACTGGCCCAGGAAAGCCTGCATAGACTCTGGGGAGTCTGGTTGTTTTTCTGAAGGTGACCATGGTGAAGGATAGGGGCAATAAAGAGTTTGATGGAGGATTGAAGTGATCAGATTTGGATTTTTCAAAGATTCCTAGGACAGCTATGGATAGGTGATATTAGAAAAAACTGAAACAGAGAGCTTGCTAGAGAACGACACCACCAGTCTGCGGCAGAGAGGATGGATGGAGCTGTGCCTTGCAGGGCCAAGGTCATGGGCACTGAGAGGTGAGGGCAGAAGGGTGGGATCGAGCTTCTGGCCCAGGAGCCTGGCTGGGCAGCACCACAGTACCAAGATGGGATACAGAAGAAGGGAGCTTTAGAGAGGAGCTGGGAAACTCAATTTTGTGCTCTCTTGTTTTTTGCTTCCTCCTTTGACCTCTGATTAAAGGATGAAGTCATCCTCACTGACACTTCCAGCACCCCCCAGTTACCCCTGATGAACCCCAACTGTAATGATTTGACCGGCACCCTGGGAGTACTCGGGGCAAGTTCAGCTTTAGATGTATGACGGTGGGTTATTTAAGCTTTACATTTTCTTCCCTCACTTTTATTTAAAGGACAAAATGCTATCACCAGCTATTAGATGCACATAGACTTGCAGTTTCAAAGTTTGAAGTGCCGACAGGTCAAGACAAAAGCTTCTCCATGTTGCGAGATGAGGGAGGTCTTCAGAAGTCTTGGCCTAGGTGGTCACGGGGGCATCAGGAGCCCGGGACCACTTGGCTAGTTTGAGACGATGGGGCCGGCAGGAAGGAATGCTCTCCTATTTGCTCAGTTACAGTAGCGACTCCTTCTTTGTGTAAAATGGTAATGAGGCCATTAGGAGAGGCTCACCTGAAGTGCAGCTTGTGAATCCAAGGTAATTAAACACCTCCTGAATGAAAGGGAAAGGCCAGGGAAGGTTAAGTGAGGAATAATCTGCGGCACAGGTGGCCCAAGGCCTTTGAGGAGCTAGGAGAAGAGAGACAGTGGCTTGCACCATTTCAAAGGATGGAAATGTCACCCTAATCCCTTCGAGGGGCAGGATTTTCATTGTTGAGGGATGATGAATGAGTAATACTTTTAACACTTTAATGAAATATGTTTCTTAAGGTCCACAGCAGAGTCTGCCTGTCAGGGGCTCTTACCACAGTGGCATTAGGCTCAGGGGTCCCAGGAAGGGGAGGTCATAGCAAACCAGTTACATATGCCCAGGTGTTGAAATAGACCTCAAGCAGCTCTCAGAGGAGCAGTTTCCCCTGGCTCACCCTCGTGCAGAGATGTGGTAGCCACCCTCTTTGTGCATGCTCCCATCACTACTGACCTTCACTCGGTTGACACTTTGGTTTATATGACACACCCAGCTGGCAACAGCAATGAAGTTTCCCTGTACTTACTGTGTGCTAAGCATCATGCCGTATGGCTTCACGTGTCCTTTCAGCTTGTCTTCACTGCATAAAATCTGATAATGGAGGATTTTTGCTATTCAGGTTTTTGCCCCAGAGTCACTGCTGTCTCCACACAAAGGGTGTGTGTGAATCCTCATAGCAATAGCATTTTTAATTGCCAAAAAGTGGAAACAGCCCAAATGTTCATCACCTGGTGAGTGGAGAAATAAGCTGTGGTACACCCATGCAGTGGAATATTGTTTAGCCATAAAAAGGAATGAAGTATTAATCCATGCTACAAAGTGGATGCAAATTTTTCATAATGAATACTCTGCTAAGTAAAAGAGTCCAGTCATAAAAGACCACCTATTTTATGATTCCATTTATATTAAATGTCCACTATTGGCAAGTCCATGGAGACAGAGAGTAGATTCATGGTTACCAGGGAAGGGGTGGGGATAGATTGGTGGGAAATGGGAAGTGTCAGCTAATGAGTATGGAGTTTCTTTTGGGGATAATGAAAATGTTCTGGAGTTAGATATTAGTGATAATTCTATGGTCTTATGATTATACTAAAAACCATTGAACTCTTTATACTTCAAATAAGTTAATTTTATGATATGAAAAATATATAAAGCTATTCTAAATTTTCCTTCTAGAAACTTGACAACAAGAAATAACTTCTGCCGGATATGGTGGCACACACCTGTAATCTCAGAACTCAGAAGGCTGAGGCAAGAGGATCACCTCTAGTTGAAGGCCAGCCTGGGCTACATAGTGTGACCCTGCCTTAAAATAAATAATAACTTCCATGGATCGTTTCTAAAGTGTATATAGCCCACCCCAGACCAGTGGTTCTTAGTATTTATAGGTTCACAGACTCTTTTAGTACTCTGAGGAAAGTTATGAATCCTCTGCCCAGAAAATTGATCATCACTTATTCATACTGCACATTTGTAGGTGATTCACCTAAAACTGATTTTCTGTTATGTCTTTAAATTTTATCCTAAATTTTATTGTATGATCCTATAGCTAAGCCCCTTAAAGATCTGGCTTCCCTGAAATGTGTTCTTATTGTGTCACCCACATGCTTAAAAACAATCATTAGCTTTCTGTTTCTCTCAAGATGAAGGGCACATGTCTTCTGACCCCTGCATTTCTCTCCAGCCTCGTCTTAAATGACTTTCCCTCTCCTTCTCTCTACTAAAGCTACATTCTTTCTATTCTCTGAGCTCCTCCTGACTACAGGGCCTTTCCACATCACTCCCCATACTTACACTATTCCTGCCCTTCTTTGCTTAGCTAACTACTTTAACTTGTGCTTCAGATCTCAGTCCAACCCTTTTCCCTCCAGGAAGCCCCATCACCCTCCTTGGTAAGCTCTGTCACAGTCTTGTCACAGAAGCAATGTCATGTATATGGGTATTTTTCTGACTATAAGATCAGTGAATGGGGGGAAAGCCTGTGTATAACTTCACTCTCCATTGCATCTTCAATACCTAACATAGTCTTGGATGTATAGCAGATAATAAATAACTGTTAAATGAATAAATGGCTCAAAGTCATCACATCACAGAATTCCAGGGCAACCTTACATATAGCACACAGTATGAATGATGTGCCCTGAAATTCATGCAGTAAGGCGTCCTGAGATGAATGAAGCGTATATTAGAAGTAGTCTGGGGAGCTTGACCTTGTCCTTGATGTTGAGGGCAACAACAAGAGTATCAGACAGTCTTTCCTAGCAAGACTCACAAAGAAAATCTCTTTTAGGTCTTACTTTCAGGAAAATCTTTATTCATTTGAGGATCTGATTTGTTCGTAATACATAGACCCAGGGACTCTCACAACTTGCATGTTTTCCCCTTTGCTTTGGCTACTAGGAGGCTCTTAAGCCAATTTGAAGACCATTTCTAGCCACCATGTAAGAGTTTGTAGCCTATGTTTACATACTGAATAGAGTATCAGCTTCTTTTTCCATTGCCATCATTTTCTTGTCTATTTTGTTTCAACCTGTTGAGTTTCTGTAAATTATCACTATTTCTTTGGAGTATGATGTGTGAAGTATATAAGTAAACATTTTATTTCTAACATTTGTAAGTAACTTACGGAGAGAATGAAATTGGAACCAAAAATCTTTGTGTAGTTTGGACTCAGATATTAGACTTTGATTCACATTCCAATTTGGCCACTTCTTGGGTTTGTTCCTAGGCACGGAGCCCAACTTCTCAGAGACCATTTCACTGTGCAGAATAGGACCAATACTGTCTTCCTAACAGAATGGTTGGAAGAAAAATTAGAAAATGTATGTGAAGGTACTTACCTGACATGTGGGAACTGCTTAGGAACAGTTTTGTTTTTGCTTTTATTAGGCACATCTAATAGCAACATTCATGTAAATTTCAAAAACCTATCTTTGGGGCTGGGAGTGTAGCTTGATGGTAGAGCATCTGCCTAGCATCCCAGCACTGTAAAGGAAAAAAAGAAAAAAGGGGGAAAAAATCACCTGAACTAACACCAAAGGCATTTTTGTTCACCTACAGCAGCAGTATCAAGTCGACCCCTCCTCCAAGGGGTTTTCTAAGGGTCTGTAAGTACTGGGCTTAGTCAGCCTTCACCCTGTAACCAGCTCCTCAACCCATGTCTCCTTTTTTTTCCTGTCACCAGATCTCTTCGCTGAAGAACAGGCTGAAGAAGGTCTCCACAACCACAGGTGACGGTGTGGCCAGAGCCTTCCTCAAGGCCCAAGCTGCTTTCTTTGGTAGCTACCGAAATGCTCTGAAAATTGAACCAGTGAGTAGCATCTTGGCACATGACATGATCCATGTTTACTCAGGGCTCAGAAGCCTCCCTCAGAGCCCATGAGAAATTGTGCTTCTTCTGGTTTTTAAACTCACCTAAAGGAGATTGTGTGTGAACTTGGAGGGTTTGTATGGGGGATTCCTCCCCTCGCCACACCTCGTGCCACAAGGAAGCCATGAGACGCCCCCATCCTGCAGTCAGCATGGGAAGACACCCCACCTAACACTAAGCGCAAGCTGTGTGTTAGAGACAGTGCCGGTCCCTAGCCATCTCTGAGGACTCCCGGGGTAGGAGGTAGCGGCGGTCAGCTTTGCTTTCCAGATGAGGAAACTGAGACTCAGAGAAGAAAAGCTACTTACCAGCGGTCCAGAATCCCTGCTGCGTCCTGTTGCTCACTGTCCCTCGTCCTCTGAAGGACGGCAAAGCATCCTGGGAATTTACTTCTTGGTGGGGAGTGAGGGACCCACGTGGGTCTCGCCTTCTGTATGCCGGTGCTGGTAGTTTCTGGTTTTAATACGTACCATTTCAACTAGATTAAATACTGAAAGCTGAGTGGATGTCAGTGTATTTCATATAAAATAAATGAATTTTTGGGCTGGGGATTCAACTCGGTGGTTAGAGTGCTGACCTCATAAGCACAAGGCCCTGAGTTCGATCCCCAGCACCAAAAAAAAAAAAAAAAAAGAATTTTTAAAACAACTTCTGAGAATGAATCAGACCACCCTCCCTCATAACCCACAGTAATGCCCTGCTATCTTTTTATTGCCTCAACTCCATCATGTGTCTGAGTGAAACACTGACAGTTAGCAAGCACCTTGTCTTCCCTCCACCCGGGACCTGCTCTCTGTGAAGTGGCCAGATGGCAGTGCTCAGGGAGCAGCATCCTAACGTAGTCTCCTCACCTTGTTTTCTTTCTGGCACTGAGGCCTTACTTCCCTGGCTGCCTCTGCTTGGGGCAGTGTAATGGTCACACAACGGGAGGGATGCTCATTCTTTCTGTTCCCTGAGAAATACTTGCCTTATCCTCTAAAGCCCTTCAGCCTAAGTAAGTTTGCATGTCCTGCTTGTCTCCAGTTCTTTGTCATGATCTTGGACCCAGATAAACCCATCAAGTTTGGTGCTGTTTGCTGGGAACAGACAGACTGGAAGCATTTTCACTCTGATGGTTGTCTCATTGTTGTCACGTATGTGTCTAGAATCCAGAGACAGCTGATTCTTGGCACATGTTGCTGTACCAGAGAAGTTCATGGTTGTACTTGCCTCTGAGAAGCACTGGATTTAAGGACAGAAACCCAAGAGTTTAAAGCCTAGCTCTGCTTTTCTTAGCTGTGTAAAACTCAAGTAAGCCACTTACTCTGTTTAAATTTTAGTTTCTTCACCTGCAAAACGAGGACAATATCCTTTCTACATTTCCCTGTTGTGAGAATTAAATGAACCTGTGAGAATTGAATGTTTCATAAGCAAGGTGAAACGTGACTGGGGTCTGGTGAAGGTCCCAACCTTTAATGAAAGGCCGAAGCTGCACCTCCGTCATGAGTGCAGAACCAGCTGACCAGCAGAGGTGGGGCAGGGCCCCTCAGTGCCTGTGGGGCTGCGGTTTTGTCTGGAATGATGTATAGTTGGGGAAAAGAAGCTTCAGGAGAGGGTGGGGCCAGATTTGGCAGGGCCTTAGATGCTAGACTGGCTAAGAGTGTGAACTTTACCTTGTAGGGAATGTAAGTTTTTGAGCACAGATATGACATGACCAATGTCAGGTTTCGTCACTGAGCCAGTGAAGGAATAAAAGAAAAGCTGGAGGCAGAGAGACCACTTAGAGGAATGTTAAGGGAACCCAGAAGAGAGCTGTCGGGGGTTATACCACAAAGTGGTACCAAGAAGGAAGAAATGAGTAGACCTAATAATAGATAACATATGATAGAGGAAGGGTAAGAAATTTCAAAATGTTCTTCAAGATTTGAAGCCTGGAAGAGGATGGTGATGCCCCTGATAGCAAAAGAGAAAGGTTGATGCCATGATGTTCACAATAGCAATATTGTAATGTTGAAAAAATTGGAACAGATTAAGTGCTTATAATAGGTAACTGGTGAGGTATCTTGAAGTACACCCATACAATAGAATATGACATTGCCTTTAAAAGCATCATTTTGAAGATAACATCATGGATTTGGTGGTAGACATGGCACTTTTCCTTGAATCTAAGCTGCCATTTAATTGCAAGACCAGCCATTTTTGTAGGTAATGTTAAGAAAGGGACGAGAGTGCTGCCAGTTATAATTGAAAGACATCATCAATTACAAGACACATCCAGATTTCAGAGATGTTACAGTGGGAAGAAATTTTCATCTTAGAATCAATGAAATATGGCAGATCTGTCATACATTCAGTCCCACTCATCTGTACTAGAATGACTTTCTTCTGTGAGTCCAAGACAGAAACCAGAAGGCCTGAAATTTTCCAACCAAGCATTGAGCCCATGGTCCTCACTATGTTACCAAAATGGTTTCTAAGCCATAAATTTAATTCTGATAAATTCTCATCTGAAAAACGGATAGCATCATAGTCCATACAAGATTGTGTTGGGGATTCATTAAAATGACAAGCACAAGTGAGCCTGAGAAGGGAGGAGGGAGCACGCTGTACAGCCTGGGTGGGGGAGAAGGGTGCCCCATGCAGACAGCACAGTGCTGAGGGGCCAGGGGAGCCTCCGCGGGGCCACTTGGCTTTTGGTTGTGGCCAAAACCAAGGTGCTGTGGAAGCAGCACCTGTTCTTGGTAAAAATTTTTAAAGTAACTGAGGAACAGAAATAGGAACCTCCTCAATCCCATTGCCTTGTTAATATGCCGCATTCATGCTTCTACCCACCACCTACCCAACCCATCACCCCCATCCCCAACCCCCACCCCCAGTCCAGGGTCTTTGATCTGCTTTTGGTTCATTTTTTTGGAGAATTCATTTTTAAATTTTCTTTTCAGCAGTTGAGATATTCCTGACAAAGCAATCTAGTATCCCAGTTTGTTTTTACCTGTTAATATATGTAAGCATTTTTTCACATTATGAAATCTCTTCTTAAACATCATTGATGAGGGCTGGAAGGTGTCCTCTGTGGTTCTCAGCCCAGCTATGGATCACAGTCCTGAGGAGGGTGGGGGACAGGGACAGACTTTTCAAATGGTGCATGTCTGAACCTCGCTTACAGATTTTTATCAGTTCTTTTGATCTGAAATTGGTGTCAAGGCACACCACATTATCCTAATGCTGGTCTTTTTGTTTGTTGTAACATTTCACAATTTTAAACCACATCTTGAACATCTTTATATAAATCATAGTGCATGGTCTAAATGATATTTTTAGGCAGATTCCCTGCTGTAGATTTACTAGGTCAAAGGATCCAAGTGCATTTAAGGCCTGTGGCACCAAAAGTGATGGAGAAGCAGGTGATGGTGTGCAGGGCAGAGCCCTGGAGGCCCATGCAACACCGGGCCAAGAACAGCACGAGGCTGAGGGCAAAACCAGCCTCTCGGGCTCCCTGCCCTCCCTGCAGTGTGGTGTGTCCAGGGTGCCTGCTGCACAGCCGTGGTGTGGTGGCTTCCCACCCTGGGCCAGCGGTACAGTCATGGGACTCAGGACTGTGGAGTCACAAGGTGTTGCTGTGTTTAAAACATGAAACCTGACAAACTTGAGCTGCACCTTTATGCTCTGCTGCCAAATGTGACTTTGAGCAGGTCCTTCTACTTCTCTGAACCTTAGTTTCCTTTCCATACATGGAAGTATAGTCCCCTACCTGCAGGATTGTAATGAAGCTTAAGCCCAGCACAGTGCCTGCCCATCAGCCCCGTGATGGTTAGCCTGTCCCTGTCCTCACCCACGTGCTTGTCTCTGCAGGGAAGGAGCTGGCCAGCTGAGAGCAGCTTGGAGAACAGCTCCCTCTTGGCTGCTCAGGTCCCCTTACCTCTCTGAGGTCATTTTTATCCCATTCCTACTGGGAAAATTTCATAACACATCTGGCTAGGGAGACCCACGAGCTTTGTGCTCTTCCCCTACCCAGAAAAGGGAAGATTGCTCGCAGAGCCTAGCTTGTGCCAAGAGTGGTCTAGCCCACCTCAGAGAGTGATATGTCTCTTCAAGGCCAGGTGAACTGTTTTAAAGGGGTCTTCCTGGGGTCAGAAAGTAAGGTGAGATAACAAAGGTGTCCACCATAGCCAACTCCATCACCTCCTCAGGGGCCTCCCACAGGGCTGGGCTTGGTTCATCTTGGAGCTGCTTTATGTCTTTGATCTCACTAATTCCCCATGACTGCCCCTGACTGTGTGTCTTACAGTTGGAGGATGGAGGCTCAGATTGGCAGGGTCTTTCTGGTACATGTAGAGCCAGGAGGCAGGCTCAGATCAGCCTGACTCGCAGACCCAGGTTCCTTCTACCACATCCTCTTGCCTATCTTTGTTATAGTTCCCACATGTTCTATATTAATAATTCTTTCTCTCTGCATTTCCAGTGCCAGGCACAGATCATAGCACAGTGTATAGGCATCAGTGAGTGTAGTTTGGAATAACTGGTGGAAGAATAAGAGAAGGAAATTAAGGAAGAAGGAAGCGTTTGAGGGAGGATGTTAGCCTTGTACATACATTGTTTCCTGTCCTGTCTGTAGGCTTTGGAAGTTGCTGCTCCTAGCAAAGAGGAGGGTGTCTGCAAATCACAAGGGCATGTGACCCATTTTTCAGTCACCTGGAGAATATCAGATGCAAAGCCCAAGATGTTTAACAGTATTGGCCAAGCCAGCTTGTTCTTCCCTACTTAAATGACAGAACCACAAGCAGCCAGGAAGCCCCATTCGGAGAACCCCCCTTTATCCATGTCAAGCTGTAGCCCAGGCTCCAGCTCATTTATTTAGGCCTTTCTTGCTCTCTGACACGCCTCCTAGCAGTTGCCAGGCAACTCTGGGAGTAGCAGTGTGTGTTAGGGATTAACTAGTTAGGGCTGGGGTCCTTTTTGGCAAGAAGGGGATAAAAGACAAATGATTTTAATTGCTGGACCAACGACCCTTTCTCTGCTTGGTAGAAAATTGCAACTTTTGGAGGGTATGTATAGCATTATGTTTCTTGAATTTGCCTTGAATTTCCCCTGTTCTTCCTAGGAAGAACAGATGAATTTTAAAGGAATCTTTTACCTCATTCCTTTGTTTAAAATTATATCATCATGAAATCTGGATAAAACTAACACAATCCTTTGAAAGACATTTCATACTAGAGTGGCTCAGTTTTAAAGAACTTTTGAAAATAGATTCATATGCTTCCATTTCATCCCCTTTTCTATTGTGAGTATATTTCATAGCTCATGCTACATACAGTCATTTTAAGGTGATGTATGGGAAGGCACATCTATGTCTGGCCACTGCAGGTCCTTAGGAAATGTTAAATCAAAGAGCAAAACTCGTGGATATTGGTGCTTGAAGACACATTCAGTTCTGTGCCAGCATCTGTACAAAAGCTGATTTACAGGGGGCACTATGGGAGTTATTTATTCAGATAACTCATGTGGCCCCCTGGGGGGCCAACCTGCTAGCTGGGGCTCCTTGACAGTACTGGAGCCTGAGCCCTGCCAAGGTGGGGCCAGTGCCAGGGTGGGAAAAGTAAACAAGCTGTTTAAACAGGCCAAGGCCAGTTCACTCCACTCCTGCTTTCTCAGTCTGTTCCAGATTCGGCTGAGGGGACACCGTCATCCACCTTACAGCCCCTGATTTTGCACTTGATTCTGCTGAGTCATATTTATCCACCTAAAACCCCTCGAAGGCACAGAAGTTAAAATAAAAGCAGATTGATAGCCTGGCTTTCAAGCTTGAATGCACGTGGCTGTGCTGGAGTAGGTTGGAAAGACACTACATATTTCTGTATCCTGCTTGAATAACTCTGTTGATCTCAATGGTTTTGAAAAAGGAACCTGTATTTATACTAGTGTAATAGAAAATAGATAAATTAAAACATCACCATAGTTCCACTGACTTATACTTACCTTTTATATGTGTTTACTTGTTTTTCATTATGCAGAGGGTTTACCAAGCTTCCATCAGTTCTAACTTCAAATTTCCCATTCAGTGGACATGATGTGCATTTTACACAGCTGCAGAATATTCCATCCATTACAGCTACCATCGCTGCCATAACCGTGCTCCCATGCTGGACACTTAGATTGTCTCGTGTCTTTTGATAGTGTAATCAGTATTCACCAAACATCTTTGTAAATAAACCTCTGAAATGTTGTATTTCAAAGTCTTCAGAGTAGAAATAGAAGTCGCGAGGAGGCAGATTGCACTCCCTCCCCCGCCCCCCGCTAGGAGTGGCTCGGAATAGGAAGAGGGAAGAGCCCTTGATGGGATGGTGTATGCTGCCTGCCCTCCACACACAAAGGCAAAGGATTCCCAGAGCATACAGAAGGGATATGACTAATGTCCCTGTGCCTCCATCTCATGCTAAAAAAGGTTTGAAGAACCTTAAGACACTTTGTACAGTACAGTGAGATGAGAAATAATGGATAGGAGGAAACCAGGGGAAAAGGAAATACGTGACCTGTGGGAAGGACTGGTGTGTGTGCCTGTGAGCCTGCATGTGGGCTTTGCTGTTCTCCACACACGTCGGGAATGGTGGCACTGGGAGGTGGACCCATTAAATCCAAGTCTCTTTTCAGAGCCCCCCCAGTTTTTTTCCAATAATGGTAAAATGTATGTGTATATAAAGAACATAAAAATGCCATTTTGGCCATTGTTGAGTATGCAGTTCAGTGGTGTTACTTGCATTCACAACGTTGTGTAACCATCACCCCCATCTATTTTCCAAAATTTTAATCACTCTAAACAGAAATTCTGCATCCACTAAGCAATAACTTCTCATTTCTGTCTTCCCTCAGCCCTTGGTAACCTCTACTCTGCTTTCTGTATCTATGGATTTCCCTATTCTAGTGATTCCTTAGAAACAGAATCATAAAAAAATTGCCCTGTTGTGTTGCCTTATTTTCACTTGGCTTAATGTTTTTAGTGTTCATCCACATTATAGCATGAACAGAGCATGTATCAGAACTTCATCTCTTTTAAAGCTGGAGAGTGTCCACTTTATGGATATAGTGTATTTTGTTTACCCGTTCATCTGTTGATGGGCACGTGAGTTGTTTCCACCTTTTGGGGACTGAATAATACTGCTGTGAACATTTTTGTTCAAGTATTGGTCTAAATACTTGTTTGCAGCTCTGTAAAGCAGCTACTTAGGAATTCCTGGGTCATGGTAATTCTGTGTTAAACTTTTGTTTTGTTTTTTGTTCTGCTGTGCTGGTAACTGAACTCCAGGACCTTGTTCATGCTAGGCAAGTGTTCTGTTACTGAGAACCTAAATTTAACTTTTTGAGTAACTACCAAAATGTTTTCCACACGGGACCCATGCTTATGTTATGTGAATAATAGTGTCTTTGTGAAGTCTGACTAGGTACTCTTCAATGTTTTGTAGGAAGAGTTAGCGAACAATTTTCTTGAACTCATTCATTCGTTCATTGCGGTGGGAAAATTGAATTTAGGACTTTATGCTAGGCTAGTGCTATACCACAAAGCTTATATCCCCAGTGCCCCCTTTTAAAAAATTTGTTTTGAGACAAGCAAGTTGCCCAGATTGGCCTCGAATTTGAGATTCTTCTGCTTCCGCCTCCTAAGTAGCTGGGATTACAGGTGTGTACCACTGTGCCTGGCAAGATTTTCTTATTTTCCAATTTATTTTAGGTGAGCAGGTAGGAAATTAGAGCCAGAATCCTCAGTCTGAGCTAAGTAGATGCATTGGTAGCAGGAGTCTGAAGTGGACTGCAGGAGGAATGGTAACTTAGTGGTGACCATTTTTTCTCATTTGAGTAGTCATCCAAAGTCAAGACCGTGTCCTAGGGATGAAGCAGGGATAAGGAGAAGTATTTCTACCACTAGGATTCTGGAAACATCCTTGATAGTTCTGTGACTCTAGATGGCTCAGCAGGCTACTGAGTATGGGTGGAGTCTATGACCTTGGGAGTTACCTGGGTTTTGATTCTGGCTGTGTCATCTACGAGAAGATGACTTTGGAAGTCACTTAACCCCTTTGACCTTCAATTTCCTCTTATAGAAAATAGCACCTCCCTTATAGGATCATTGAGAAAATTAATAAAACACCAGCACAGTGCCTTGCTGATAGTAGATACTGGCTAGATGATAATGACCATTCCTGGGTGACAAGAAGGTAGAGGGGAAGAGGAGGAGGAGATGGCTGCTGTGTTTTAGAACAGTCATATCCATGCTTGTTCAGCAGGTGTCAGGGCTCCTGTAACCATGCAGAACACAATGAGAGTCTCGCCTTTTTAATCCTATCTTTTGAACTGTTAGAGTATGTCTTTTATCTCAAATGATACATAAAAGATTTGAAAGAAATCTCATATTTAATTATTTCCTTTAATATTTATTTGGATTTATTCATTCATATTATTGCTCCACAGGACTTACAGGCAAATGGGAGTGATGGGTACCAAGGATTTAAAGTTAAGAAATGCGTTAGAGCCAGTTTTTAAAATGCGTAAGAGAAAATGTAATTGAGAATTTTCATCATTTCATCAAAAGTTTTTGCCTATTGAGGAAAGACGACTGTTGCTCAGTTTTGGCACCAGATCCCCACCAGCCCCAGCACAGGAGCAGTCAAGGTGTTGCTCAGGAACAATTTGGGAGTCCTGTTACCTCTAAGCCACATGATAAACGCTTCATGAACTGAGGACTATTGTTCGGAAGTTGACTGCCCAAGTAAAAAGAGAAGATGAGAGCTGGCAGGAAATCCACTTAAATACTATGATCAAGCCCAACTGAATGATTTCAAAGAGCATCACTGAATATGATAAAAATGAAGTTCCCATATGTTCTAAAATACTTGAAAAATAAAATACAGCTAGTCTATCCTAGATTATCCCAGAGGTATTCTAGGTTTCAACTTGGTCTCATTTAATAATTCAGCCTCCTTTCTTACTCTGCGTCTTCAGGATGAGATCCATGTTTTATATGCCTCAGTGTCTATTAGTACATGCTTATTCAGAGTTTGATGAATGAATAAATGAACAAATGAACGATACCTGCTTTTATGGTGTGCATCAGAGTGATGGTCATATCTTAGTGTTGTAAAACATAAATACTTGGTCCTAAAAAATGTATGACCCACAGCTTCATCTTAGAACATGAGAAGAATGTAAGGGGATACAAATACACTGAACATGTCAATTAAAAGGCACAAACCAGTGTCTGTATGATATCTGACCAGAAGCATTTAGGGTCTGGAGAGCACCGTCCTCTGTGAAGTCACTGTGTGCAGTAAACATTCTATTCCAGTTAGAAGTCTGTGAGAGAGGAGTAGATTCATAGATTGAGCTAGATCTGCAGTGGCAGTTTTAAATACTGCATCTTTGTCAGAAGCGGTGGCTAAGAAATGGTTGCTGTTACTGATGTTTTAAATCATATAATCTCACTTTAGGATCTTTTGCTTTTTCAATGAGCCTCTGTAAAGGAAATGTCTCAGATCCATTTTCAAACAGTGATATTTGACAATGGGAGCCTGAAACCAAACTCTTTGACTTCATATATGCACCTAGTCCGTGAGTTTCTTAGGCTTCCCACACACAGTACAGGCACAGTAACATAGATGGAGGGATAGTGTTTATGGTACTTATGATAATGAGAAGATGAAATTAGGGACTTCCTTTCTCCTCCCTGCACCTGGATACACATCCCTACTCCGTGTGAGTGCATTCTCTGAAGTAGACAGCTACATCGCATCAGTTGGATGCCACCTTGCCCAAAGACCTTAAAGCCTGCTGCAGAAGGCAGTGGAGTGTCATATTTATTCACACCTCCCTAGCACAGAGCCTGGTACCTAGGAGATTCTCAGTAACCATCTCGTGAATGAATAAAATTATTATAGTTCTTACTTATAATAGTTGTATGAGAGTGGAAAATAGTTGTATTAAATAATCATTAAGACTTGAAGTCTTAAGGAGGAGAAGAAAAAAAATCAAGAATTTATTGTATGCTGAGTTCTTTGGTAGAGTGTATACTCTTCATGGTTCCCTTATGAGAAGAGTGTTCTGTCCCCATTTTGCTGATGAGAAACTGAGGCTGGGAAAGGTGATGTCACTTTTTAAGAAGTGGCAGAGCCAGGTTTTAGACCCTCCATCTGCCTGATTCTGGAGACCATGCTCTTTCTCCGACTACTCTCCACAGTGGTGACTACCATATGGTGCATGCTAGATGCAGTTTGAGGGCATTTCAGAAGAAAACTGAGCTGGTTTCCTCTTAGGAGTCAATTTCTCTAATCTGTGCAAATGTTTCTTGACAAATACAGGTTAAACTAACACCATTTATAAAGTATTTTGCAAAGGGTAAATGTCAAAATTTTATGTATCTTTTTAAAAACATTCCTTTAATAGATAATTTTAATTGCCCAATATTTTGTTGTTTAAATATTTGATATTTATGGTGATAATTGGATGAAAAAGTACAACACTGGTTAAGTGTAGCTTTCTCCCCTTTTCCTGGGCTGACACCTAGTGGCTAGCTTTCTCACAGCAGTGGTAAGCCAGGCTTCTTGATGGCTGTTTGGGGGTTGATTTTTAGGACTGTTTTAAAACAGTCAATTTTATGCTCACCATAATAAAAGTAGCTACATTAATATAAGGTTGATTTATTAAGGATCATCTTAACAGAATTTTCATTTGTCCTATTGTGAATTTTAAGTCAGTCATAATCAAGCCTTGGTACCAGAAAATGGCATAGGTATTTGAAATCTTGGGATGTGTTGTTCCCAGTAGACCTGGCTAGATGTCCACGCTGCCCTAAACGCTGGATTGCGTGCATTGGTAAATGAGACCAAGTCACTGTTCTAATAGGTATTGCAGGGCAGAAGTAGAAAATAAGCAGAGAATTGCAATAAGGGGTATTAACTGCTGTAGTAGAATGTTGTATGAGAAGGTAGAGCTCCCAAAGCAGGACTAATCATTTCCACCTGGGTGCCAAGGGGCAGCTTCCCAGAGGGAAGGATGTGCCTGGGATGGGGTCTTATGGGAGGAGTTGGAGGACACCAGGAACAAGGGCAGGAAATAGAATATGCAGAGACACCGGGCCTTGCAAGGGCATGGCACAGTCCAATGCTGTGAGTGGTGCTGTGGTTGGGCATTGACAGGAAGGAGGAGTGTGGCCGAGGGGTCATGCTTGGCTTCCCATCCATGAGAAACCTGGATGGCCGCTAAAGTGTTTAGCACAGATACCATAAACTAGCATTTCCAGAATGGTATTTCTTTAAGTACTAGACTCACAGACATTGATAAGCTTTCTAAAACCAGAACACTTGGGTTACATATTGCAAACTGTAACTTTCTATATATGTTTATGAAGTATGTTACTGAAACAGTGCTGTAAACAAAGAGGGAGGGTACTTAGTTTAACCCAGCATTTTTCAGAATTACTTTTCCTCACAAAATACCTATTAATAGTCCATGCATGTAGTGCCCCTCACAGCAGTGTTGTAGCTCATAGCTGACAGTGAATTCTTCTCACTGTAGGACCACGGAATTAGGATACCAGCTGTGTTTATTTTACCCCAGTTTTGTGGCTGTGAACCTGGGAAAAAGACAAGCACATTGTTTTTCCAAAGCATTTCTTGTCTGACGAGACAGACATTTTTTGCCAACAGGTAGTTGCTTCACCATCAACAGGTGGTCACCCAGCCATCACTTGGCTTTCCCAGCTTAGGACCACAGACTGCCCATAGGTCCCCTTAATCAGTGTATCAGGATCTACCGAAAACAAGAAAAAGGGGGCCATTGCTGGACATCGGCCAGGTGTGGGCAGTGAGAGAATGGAGCTTCCCCTTCCTTCTCCTCATCCCTCATGGTACCAAACTGGGTGGGAAGCCAGCTAATCTGGAGCCCACGCAGCATTGCATGCAGAGGTCAGCCACCAGTCTGTACAGAGCCAAGCAGAAACGTGGGGGTGAGATTGAGGACATGCAGGCTCAAAATCAGCACTGCCAGAATCCAGAGAGTAAGGCTGCTTCGGGAACCCCTCACACACAGCAAATAGTACTTGGTGAATAGCATAGTGAAGCCCCTTGAGTGAGTCAGACTTGGTGCTGACCTGTACTCTGCCTCTTCTAAGCTGTGTGACTCTAGGCAGGTTACACCTTTCTGAACCCTTTTCCTCAGTATAAAATAGGGAAGATAATTTCTATGTAAATGATCCCTTCCAGAGCTTCCTTGACATGTGTCTGGCTGGTTCCCATTTCACAATGAACTAAGAATGGGATATTTAAAACTTTGCAGGGCTTAGCCCGGAGCTAACAGGAATGTCAGAAATCCACTTATGTTGATTGACGCCCCCCCGAACTTCAGTGAATTTGCTGAAGTTTTATTAGCTATCAGTTATTAGCTAGTAGATGTCTAATTTCTTATCTGAATGTGTTCTTTTTTTTGGAACCTGGAGGGTAGGGAAAGCTTCTAAAGCGTACAATGGGATATTAAAATGTTGGAGAAGAATTCTGCGCATATTGTAGGAATCAGTTTGGTACAAGCTAAGGAACAGTGAGATTCCAGGAGAGCTACCACTTAAAAGCAGTGAAACCTTGGGTATTACTCCCTGCCTGAAGTGCAGGTTTTCCATTTGTTATATGAGGATTAAAATAAAAATTAAGTAAATGCAATGGCAGATATGAAGTACTTGTCTGCTGTTCATCTTCCCTGCCGTCTCTACAGCAAGCCTCTTATCCAGTGATGCGCAACTGACCAGCAGTCACATTCCATGGAGGTGTGCCAGGGTTTTTGGAGAGCCTTTAGCTGGACATTATTTGTGTTTGGTTGGCTGGTCCCCGTTAGAGATGCGACCTGGCAGGTCTCTGCTTACCTCTGTCCCATCATTCACAGCTCACTGGCCTTGTTCCTAAGGCAGTCACCCAAGACTTTCTTTGCCCATGTCCCTACTGAGCGGCATTTGCCCTCTCATCTTCACAATACTGACAGTGGCCTGTAGGTTTTGAGGTTGTCCTGAGCAAGTCACCTGCTAGCTTAAAAGGTCATTATCTATTCTCTGAATGGGAACATTTCCCCAAGTTGACTGATGTTATCCTCCTTTGATGAATGCTATACAAAAGTAGTATGAGAGACAGAAAAAAGTTGGTATGTATTGACTCCTCTTTATTTATATTTTCTTAGTTAAATGTGCACAATATTCGTGACTTGCTAGATAAGAAACTTAAAGAAGAGCAGAAATCATCTAATTCAAAAACTATGAACACGTTTTTTTCGAAGGCATTCCTCTACACAGACTCTTCTAGATGCTTGGAGATGTGGCAGTGAGCAAGGGTGCAGTTGCATACTCCTGCAGTCCCAGCTACTCGGGGCTGAGACAAGAGGAGCCCTTGAACCCAGGATCTCGAGCCCAGCCTGGGCCACATAGTGAGTCGATGGCTGAAAAAATTAAGTCCCAGACCTAAAATCTTGGAAAACACAGGTAGGAGACGGAAATGGAATGCCACATATTATGTGTCAGATGGTTTGAATGTGCCGATAAAGCAAACAGAGAAAGGGGCTAGACCTTAGGTAAGGAAGGTACTGAGGGAAGCAGACTTCTGGGGCTTCGCGCTGGTCCCAGGCTGCTTCTGATTCTCTTGGGTGGTGTTCCGCCACCTAGTGCAGAAGTATGGTTGCGAGCATGTTGCTTCTTCGCCTGGAGTTAATAATTCAGTGTGTCAGGGTGGTGACTTTGCATTCCTAGGGTACCAAAAGCGTTTTCCCCTGCACTCCCCGCTGTCAGCAGCATGCAGCCAATTCTTTCGTCTCTCCAACTTCCCAGACACATCTAATCTTGATGCAGAAAGTGTCTTGGCAGCCAAGGCGGAGCCCTAGTGCCCATGAGACCGGTCTGGCCTGGAGGAGAGTCTCAGTGACCACTGGCCTTCAGAGGGGCTTGGCATCTCTTTCTTCCCTTCATCCAAGAAGTGATACCACAGGGTTTATGTAACCTTAATATCTGCTTCCTTATTTTTAGGATTCAGTCAGTTCATTTAATTTTTTGAATACTTGCTGAGCACCTACTCTTTACCAGGCCCAGTGCTAGGCACTGGAGAAAAGAGACCAATCAAATACACAGGACTCAGGTAGACCTGGGTTCCGTATAAAGCACTACCACTTTTCTAGTTTTGTCATTAACTCCCCTGTGCTTCGGTTTGTTCATCTGTAAAATGGGTACAATAACTGTGATGTGGATCATGGGAATGTTATGAAGACTAAATGAGTTGATATAGCATAGTACCCAGTACTTGAGAAGAACTTAATATTAGTTTTTAAAATACTTAAAAGTAGCCCTTCCATTTGTAGCTGAGTTTTCTCTACGTTCTATCCTATGATGAAACAGTAGATAGGACATTTTCTTTTACAAAGTATGTATATTTTAATGAACAGAATAGGAATAGTTCCTATCATGATAGTACCGTTCACAAAGAAATGTTGATGTTCAGTCTGTTTAGGACTTACCACTGGATTGGTACCATTTTATTTTTGAAAAAAATGTTTTTGTTATAAAATAAAATCTGCCTCAATGAAATAAATGGTGTGATGAATCATATTAAGACCAACACTTCCCAGGATAAGAAAATGGTGCTTTCCTGGAAGTCCCTTCCATCTCAGCCCCTTCTCTTCCACCTTTAAGTACCACCACCCTGACTTTCATAGTAATCACCTCCTGTCTTTTGCTTTAAAAATAATCTGACCACCCAAATGTTTATCTCTAGATAAAAATGATTTTTTTCTGCTGTTTTAAAAAGCTATGACTTTTAGCCAGGCACCAAACCCAGACTCAGCAATTTAGTGACATCTTATCTCACAGGAAGGAAGGAAGGAAGAAAGGAAGGAAGGAAGGAAGGAAGGAAGGAAGGAAGGAAGGAAGGAAAAAGAAAAGGGCCAAGGTGCAGTTCATTGAGCTCAGTGATAGAGTGCCCCTGAGTTTGATCCACAATACTGTGTGTGTGTGTGTGTGTGTGTGTGTAGCTATACACACACGTGTATACATGATTTTTAATTCTCTTTTAACTCGTAGGTTCCTCATCTGCCCCGTTAATGTTCTTTATTTGTTGAAGAATAAATTTTAGACCTTTGGTGCTTTCCCTGGGGTGGATTTTAATCTTGTTAGAGCTCACCATGGTCCTTTGTCCTCCATATTTCCTGCTAATTGACAACTAGATCCACTGATGGGGGAAACAGTTTCCACCCTTTTGGCAAGACTCTAGGAGGCATAGCAGGTCTGGTCGTGTCTTTTTTAGTGATCTTAGTAGCCATTGATGCCTAATGTCTGTATCTGGGTATTCAATGCAAGTTACAAAATGGTAATATTCTAAGTTTATCATTTATTTTTTATTTATTAGTTGAAATACTTTATAGACACTTTCCTTTAATATTTAGCCACCAAATAATGTTTGTTTCTTTTATTTTTCACTTTTTAATAGCATGGATTGGTCCTCTATTATCTTCCAGTAGTAACAATTAATATATATGATTTTTATAGCCTGGTAGATTTAATTATATTTGACAAGTTTGGGTTCATTTCAGTTATTATCATTACTGAAAAACTCTATTATCTTTGGCAAATGAGAAAATACTTCAGTGTGGTGCCTGAGTACATTTTTTACATGACCCTCGTGGTCTTTAATAACTCCCTTGCTATCTGACATTACAGGTGGTTTCAGGCTTATTTCCTACCACCACGCTGGCTTCTTATAGTGAGAAATGGTATCTCAAGAACAAAACCTGGATAAGGGTACTCATTGCTGCTTGACTGGGCATTGATTGTTTCAAGGCCCTTCAGTAGGCAGAGCTAGAAAGTATATACATACACTAATGAGTACAGATATAAATTAATATTGATGCTTCCATTTAAAATTCAACACTACCACATGCTATTAAAAAGTTTTTGCACAGCAAAAGAAATCACCAATAGAGTAGGGCGAAAACCCACAGACTGGGAAAAAATTTTTGCTAGCTATCCATCAGACAAAGGTCTAACATCTAGAATATACAAAGAACTCAAAAAAATTAAACCTCCCAAATTTAAAGACCCAATCCAAAAATGGGCAACTGAAATGAATAA